>JAADVL010000417.1:0-27404 GCA_023334995.1 Pythium sukuiense
CCGATGGCACCTTAAGCGCGGTCTTGGCTGGGATCAGCACGTACTCGGAGAACGCACCGAGGTACTGGAAGGCGATTGCATCACCCACGGCGAAGTTGTCAACGCCCTCGCCAATAGCAGCGACGACACCGACACCCTCAAGACCGCAGCCGAATGGTGGTGGCAGAGGGCCCGTGTACATGCCGTTGGTGACGTTGATGTCCGTGGCGTTGATGCCGACGTACTTGTTCTGGACGACGACGTGGCCTGGCGTGGCGGCCGGCAGCTCCGCGACCTCGACGATGCGAGTGGCAGCGCGGAAGTCCGTGGACAACTGGTGGACCTCGATGGTGCGGTAGGACGACATGGCGCTTGTTGGTGATGTTGGTGGGTATTCGAGACGTGGAGGATTCCTGAATGAGCTGCTCGGGGCGGGGCAGCTCACACGCCTCTATTTAATGGAGTCGTTAGGCATTAAGAAATGGATGACGAGTCGAGTGGCGTTGATTTTGAAGGCGAATGGTGCAGCCAATGGCGGCGAGCGAAGTACAAGCATCAGCGACAGCGTGGCCAGGGCGTCTGCCGCTTGATTCGCAGGCTCGCTCCCAGGACAATCACGTCGCCAAGATTGCATCGCCCCATGTACGGTACTGGTACCGTACGTACCAGTAGGTGGTTGAACGGCCGTAGTAGGGTAGAACACGCATGTACCGGTACGTGTGCTGTAATCTGCAGGCAGAGGATCGAGGTCAAACTAACTACAGTAGTATAATAATAGTACCGTGTTACCGTGTTACTGGTACTTCAAAGAGAGTGGCTGTATCTCTCTTCACCTCCAGACACTGCTGGGCTCGTTGCAGTTAGTAGGAGCAATTGCGAAGGCAAACTACAAGTAGATTTGAGCCGATCCCTGCTCCTGGATCTCTTCTCGGTAATGTCGGTGATGTTGAACAACCCCCACTCCTTCAAAATCGACAATCACTCTCTATAGTGCTTGTTCAGGTAATCAAAACGCAGGCTCCAATTGGCGCAAACTCGATGATGGCAGCGAGTATTGGCCACAATCGTTCGTCAACATTGTTCTATTTCAACCAATCAAATATGCTCATGTCACTATTTCGGGAGATTGCGTACACTGAACCCGTTTGCAGAGCTCTTGCCTTTGAGATACTCTTTCGTGAGCAGCTGATGGAAACGCTGATCATTTCTCAATCGTCGGTCTCCACACCACCACCAAGAAACAAGCCACAGACCACCATGCCAGCCTTCAAGCGTTACGAAGTGCACACCAAGTCCACGGACTTCCGCGCCGCCACGCACATCGTCGTGGACCAGGAGCTCCCAGCCGCCAAGCCAGGCTTTGTGGTCGTCCAGAACCACTACGTCGGAATCAACGCCACGGACATCAACGTCACCAACGGCGCGTACACGGGCCCTCTGCCACCGCCATTCGGCTGTGGTCTGGATGCCGTCGGTGTCGTCGTTGCCGTCGGTGAGGGCGTCGAGAACGTCAAGGTCGGCTCGGCTGTCGCCTACCGCAAGCTCGGCGCCTTCGCCGAGTACGCCGACGTCGATGCGACCCACGTGATTCCAGTGCCAACGCCAAGCAAGGAAGTGCTGCCGCTGCTTGTCTGCGGTACCTCTGCGTCGCTTGCGCTTGAGCTTGTCGGTGAGATGAAGACGAATGAGACCGTGCTGGTCACGGCTGCCGCTGGTGGCACTGGCCAGTTCGTCGTGCAGCTCGCCAAGCTCGCCGGCAACCACGTGATCGGCACGACGAGCTCGGATGAGAAGGCCGAGGTGTTGAAGGCGCTGGGTGTGGACCGTGTGATCAACTACAACAAGGAGAATGTGGCGGAGGTGTTGAAGAACGAGTACCCTAAGGGTATTGATCTCGTGTTCGAGACGATTGGCGGCGAGATGTTCAAGACCGCTGTCGACAACATCGCTGTCCACGGCCGTATTTTGGTGTTCGGTTTCATCTCGAACTACGCCGACCAGGGCGCCAGCGACAAGCTCGCGGTCACTGACATTGCGCCAAAACTGCTGATGAAGTCGGCTTCCGTGCGTGGCTTCATCTCGGGCAACCACCGTGAGCAGTACGCCGACCACTTCAAGAAGCTCATGGGTCTCATCATGCAGGGCAAGCTCAAGCCAGGCGTCGACTCCAAGGAGTTCAACGGCCTCGAGTCGATCCCTCTCGCCCTCGACTACATGTACGAGCGCAAGAACATCGGCAAGCTCGTCGTCAAGCTCATCTAAGTGCCTCAGACCTGCCACTTTCCATGTAGCTACCATCAATGTAACCCAACCAAAACTCAATTTCCAATGACCACGCGCGATCTTCACGGCTCAAAGCGGTGTTGACCTCAGGTATATCCGATTTATCAGATAATCCTCAGCTCGGATCAGAGTCCTCATTTCCCTTTTTCCTTGGAAGCGCCACGTCGAAGAGACAATGGATCTCCGAGTGGCCCTCCACCTGAATGCACTGCCAGTGGACCTGTTCCCATATCTCACGCGCATGCTGACGGGCCACGACTTGGTCAGTCTGTCGCACACGAGCCGCCGGTACTACAGGGATCTTCTCTCTCGCGACAAGGTCGTGTGGAGGGAGCGGCTGCCTCCTCAAACTCCACCGCCAACGAGTCCGTCTTCATGGAAGGAGATCTACTGCTCCAGCCGCTCACGACGCTTCCCTGGCAGTGAAAAGGTTGATGGCAAAGTCGCGCGCGCTCAGATCCGTGGTGGTGCGCTGGGAGTCGATGATATGATCATGGACACGTGGTCGCTCCAGCTATTTTCCATCGATCTGTGGTTCGCCGTGTCCTCGGACGCCTCCACAAGCTACGCTGGCGGGGTTCTTCTTGGTGCACAGTGTGAAGACCGACTGGACGAGTGGTTGCCGGACACCCATCGGGCGTTTATCTACGTCAATCCGCGTGGCGATCTCTTCTGCTCCATGACGGATAGCCAGTGTCTCGTGGCTTCTGGACTGACGTTCGACCGGTGGTATCATCTCACGCTCACGATCGAGCGCAAATCCGACGAGGATGTGGTCCAGATCGTCTATCTGAATGCCAAGAAGATCCACGAGTCGGATGACGGTGGACTCTACGCGGAATGGGACGAACTGTACTACCTGCAGCTGGGCACGGGCTTTGTCGGATTGGAAGATGAAGGCAGGCCGATGGAAGACTTTGAAGGATGGTACGGGTTCAACGGCACGATCAACGAGTGCCGGATCTGGAGCAGCGCTCTCACACCAGACCAAGTACGGCGTCTCGCAGTCAACCACGCCGATTTGTCCAACGAAGGCGCTGTATGCGCGTGGTCAATGAAAGAAAGTCCTCCAGATCCGTTCGCATCGGTGACGGCTGTGTGCTGCACCCACCCATGTGAGCGGGTTTGTGAAATGGCTCACTCAAAAAGCTCCGTCCAGGCTTAGCACGCTTGCTCCAGCCCACGTCGCGTGACTGCACCAAGCGAAGCATGCCAGTCATTTGAAACTCGTGTCTTCATTCAATACTTTATTATACTCGCTGTCTCGTCGTTCTTCACCAAATTAATCATGAGCAGCATGGATCAGCCGATTCCGGGACCTTGGTCGTGTCCTTGGTGAACACAAAGTAGCCGATCATGAAGCCCAGGATGATGCTCGAGATCAGCCCAATGTCGTACGTCATGGCCGCCAGCATGAGCAGATACGCCACAAAAATACGGCATCCGTGCAGCACGCTGTCGCCAAAGTGTTCCCAGTTGCTGACCGTCGGCAGCACCAGCGCTTCCGCCAGTGCCTGCTCGCTGGAATCTTGTGATGTCCCGCCGTCATCCCTCCGCCACTGGCTCGTGGTCTCGTATCCTTGCGGCGGACGGCCATTCTCCGGATCGATCACCAGCCCACTGATAATCGCCAGGCGCTTGAACTTGGCGTACTGCTTGGCGAGCTGCATGCGGTTGGCGTTGCTGGTGGTGAGGAACTGCGCGAGCACGGCCAGCAGTAGCACGCCGACGTTGGCGGCGACGGCCCGAGTGAAGCTGTTGACCGTGAAGACCTCGGTCCAGAGCATGAGGCAGTCGCCCTGCGCGTCCGCGCCGACGAGAGAGAGTCCGTTCGCGCCCATGATCATGGCGCCGCCAACGCAGAATGAAGAGCCCATGGCGCCTCGTATCCTCCGTGCTTAGTTCTCTCGACGAAGCCCAACTGAAGAGCTCACTTGCCCATTCAACAATAGCTGACGGTTATATAACTGACGTACCCAGCCGTGGCGTTGCGTTGTGACTTGCTCGGATTCCGACTGGTTGTGGCGCCACGTGGGGACGATGAATGCATTTGATTTGATGTTTGAAGGAGGATGAATAGAAAGATGGAGATGTTTGGTGAAGTGATTGATGCACTCGTTCGATCGTTTGATGGAAGTCGGGAGGCAGGTGGCATCCATCTGACATCTTGGCGAGTTCCAGCCTGCAGTAAATTACGCGGAAACATCAAAAAGTCGGTCCACCAGCTGGACGAAAAGAGGCGGAGAGCGAAAACTATCTTTCCACGTAAATTACTTTGATATCGGTTTAGACAGGGAGCGTGCGTCAGTTTTGTTGTGGAGACAGACAGGCGACATCCTCGCGCGGAAAGATCAAGAGCTGCACAGCCGAAGAGCTCCGCTTCCGACTCATTTCCACACACCACACGCCACGCGAAGATGCCCCAACACGCTACATCCATGAACCGAATCCAAGCGCTACTGCTCACGGTGGTCGCATGCTCACTGCTTCTCTGGGTACCGAGAACCACCGCCTCCATGATGATGGACATGCCCGTACGTTTAGCGGATACCATTGCTTTGTCAATGGAGAATGCTCAATGCTAACGATTCTTTGTGTGCCTAATAATGCAGTCAGATCCTGTGAATGGAGAGATGGTGATGAGTACGGCGTACGACTTCAAGCTCAAGAACGGCCAGCGCCTGCGGTTTGCAAGCCAGGAGACGCTGACCCAGTTCGTCGCGGATCCGTCGACTGGTCTGGGTGACGTCGCAATGGTCGACAAGCAGCAGGCGACTGACGCGATGGACAGCAAGCCGTCTAGCAGTGCGCTATGTCCCGTGTGTGGCATGGAGACATCGGCGCATGGTGGTCCGCAGGTGCTCATGAAGCAAGGTGAGCAGGCCATCCACGCGTGCAGCATGTTCCACGCGCACCAGATCCACGACGAGATCCTGAGCTTCCGCGACGCTGCCTCGGCTGCTGCTGCTGCTTCAACGACAACGGAAAAGGAAGCTGACGCAGCGTTTTGCTCGGGTCCGGGCACTACGATGCTGAACGGCTTTGCGTTTTTCCGCGACGGTCGTGTCGCCACGCCATGCATCCTTCTCTGGTTCCCTGGTTGGATCCTCAACTCGCAGACACGATACATTGGCGGCTGCCTGCTCGTCGTGCTGTGCGCAATGTTCAACGAGTACTTGCTCAAGCTGCGCCGCATCCTACGAAAGGAGAGCAACGCCAAGCGAGTACTTGCGTTTGGAGCCAACGGTGGCGCCAGTAACGGAGAAGGCACCAAACTTCTGCGGCCACGCACTGTGTCTGCGTCGTACGTGCCACCGTCGCCGTCGTCTTCTGCCGGCATCATTGCGACTTGGTTCCGGGGGCTCTCCGGCGACATGCAGCACATGGTGCACTGCCTGCTCCACGGCTTCACCATCCTGCTTGCGTACATGCTCATGCTCGTCTCAATGACGTACGATGGTGTCCTCTTCGTGTGCTGCATCGTGGGCTACATCATCGGATACTTCGTCTTCGGAGAACGCCGCGACGCAGTACCTGAGATCGATGCACTGAGCTTCACGGCCGCTTAATTAAGGTCAGGGAAACACAAGATAAACTAACAAGTATTTGCAATGGGATTCTGAAACACCAGTGAAATGTCCGGTATCTAGAATGGCACGGACAGAAAGAGCGAGCCAAGCGCGTACGGCAGCAGTATGTCTGGCGTCGCTCCACCATCACCATCGTGGTCGATCTGGTTGTCGCTGCGTTCGGCAGACTCCACGTGGGTGATGAACTGGCACTGCACAACGACGCGGCTTGCTTCTTGCAGTGAACCCAGTTGCTTCCACAGCTTCTCGCGGCGACTGTTACTCGCTCTCGTCTGCGGAAGCTCCAGGCTGCTGCACTCCAGCTCGACTCGAGTTTGGCTCTTCGTATCCTCTCCTTCAAATTCCACTGTCGCTTGGCCCGACGCATTCCATTGGATGAGCCGCGATGCTTTCGAGTTGCTGGCGTTCGACTGTGGGCGTAACGTGTACCGGTAGTAGCGGTGAGTTTTGGTCTGCATGAGCTTTTGCGACTCGAAATCAATGTCACAGACCACAATGACTTGCTCAGGAAGCTCGACATCGTGGTTTGCTGCTGGTAGCTCGTCGTCATCGTCCAAAATCTCGATGATTAGCGGCTTGTTCTTGGCTTCCTTCGCTTGCTCCGTGCGGTTGTTGAACACCAAGACGACTCGACTTGGCTGCAAGAGCTCATCGTCTTCATCTTCGTTGTTGGTCTCGCGATCCTCCATGGCTGCCGCACGAAGCTGCTCTCTCTCCTTCCTCTTCTCTTCGCTTTCGTCCAATAGCTCGTCGATGCCATCCATTTGATACAGCTCTGCAAGCTGCTTCAGATCGTCGCCCCTCATAAACTCCTTGCTTCTTGCATCAAAAGCTTGGGCAATGGAGCGGACCTCCTTGCGGAACTTGCGCAACAAGTTATCACGAATGTAAGGCACGGCTTCCATCACCAGCGTGCTTTGAACACCGGTAGCGTTTGCCTGGACTTGCATGATCGACAGCTCGTCCAAGTATCGCTGGACGTCTGCTAGCAACGGCAACTGATCGAGCAGCAGATCGTTCAGGTACTTGCGCATCCGAAGGAGTTGGTCTTTGCGGAACTGCGTGACTTCGTAGTGTTCGCGGGCACTCTTTGTGCACAAAAGGTAGTACACTGCGAGCCACACCTGCGCCTCGGTCGTTGTGAGCACAAGTAAATCACTTGGCTCCACGACGCTCCATTTCTGCTGTGAGAACTTCTTCCACTGGACGACTTGTCCGTTTGAAGGCTCGGTTTTGGTCGTCACGGCCTTGTGGGTCCACGGTGGATTTTCGATGAGCGCAGCGAGCGATAGAAGTGCGTCGTGTTTGTCCAGCAGGCGAGAGACGATACTAAGTGGCAGCACGTGCAGCCGCTCAGCGACATAGCGCAGAAGCGTGACACACTGTACTGCGGTACGGAACTCGATCTCCATTTGCTGGCGCTGCAGTTCAGCTTTCGGAGACAGCGACTGCATCATCGTCACAATCTCCTGTCCGCTCTTGTGGAACGAAGTGGTCGTCGCGATGGCATTGCGTGGCAAACCGATGAGCCACGTGAGCTTGCGCATGCAATAGTCGATGACTTCGAGCATCACATCATCGTCCATCGTCTCCACGACGTGCTCGTGGTAGAACGCGACTTCTAGCAGATTTACCAATGCCGCCTCGTGGTAGAGCTGCATACATTGATGTCAGCGCAGATCAGAACAAAACAGCAGAAGCTGATACACGTACGATGTAGTAGAGACGCAGTGAGGCAGCATCGTCATCCTGGCACTTGAGCAGTGGGAAGACGCTAGCTTTCCACATTTCCGCACTTAGCAAGTTGACGATCAGCGTCGGGAACTTGCGGTACGTGACGAAGTTTTCGACCACGAAGTTGTCTTGCTTGCGTTGTGCAGACTGATGGGCCTGTAGGTTGAGCTTCTCGATGGTGTGGTGGTAGTTCATCCAGTCCTTCGAGAGCCCGACGGTATCTACGCGGTGCTCCTTGAGACTGTCGATGAGCTGCTCGGCTTCGTGCGGCATCACCAGGAACGCTGGCGTGCTGAAAGAGTCGTCACTGTCACATACCCATCGTAAGATCAACGGAACGGTGCGAGCGGACATGAACCACAAAGATGCATACCTCATACTTGCTGGTACCGATGGAGGTCTTGTGCGTGTGCGCACTGATTGAGATATGGCCAAGTTGCTACGAAGAGGCATTACTGTGTGGTTCTGTCGAAAGATTTGAGCCGCGACCTTTGAAGATCCATCGACCAGCTCAGATAGTATCAGCTCAGTCATATCTGATCCGCTGACTTCTTGAAGGTTGACGAGCGACTCGGTTGAACGCTATGCATACTTTACCATTCCGAGTTCAAATCTGTGTTTCTCAGTGTGTCTTTCTGTGTGTTTTCCTCTGTTGCGGCGTGCAAGTCTTCATGGGCTTGCCTTGATCTCGAAAGGCCGCAACTTTTGACTCCTAGGGTGTGACGAGCTTCCTACTTCTGCTTCTTCGTGCCGTCAAAATCGCTCGGGAGGATGCTGTCACTCTTAGCACGGGCGACGATACCCGAGAACGACTTGGCGGCGTTCGGGATGTCGAGCGCGACGTCGTCGAGCACAAGCTTGAATCGCTCAAAGCCCTTGCGGAGCTGTTCGCCGGACACGATCTCCTGGGTGACGAGGTACGCAAGCAGCGACGACATCGCCTCAGCGTTGCCATCACCACCTTCTTCCAGAGAATTCGTGATGCCACGCTTGACGACCTCGTGGTGGAAGTGAGGCACGTTCAGCTCACGCACGCAACGTGCAGCTTCTTCCAGATCGTGCGAGAGTAGATACTCCTTCGTCAGGTGGTCAATCGCTACCTTGAGCTCTTCCACCGGACGTCCATCGCCTGGGCCCCAGCCCTTCTCCATGCGTGCGGTGGCGTGCTTGATACTCAGCTTCTTGATCGCCTCAGCAGCGATATCAGGAGCATAGCGGTTGACAAACTGGTCTTCCAGGAACTTTGGAGGCAAAATCTCGTCCACAATCGCACGGGCTGCAAAGATCGCGAGCATGTTCTTGGCACTAAACGACAACATTCAAGATGGTGAGTCCTTGCTTACAAGTGCTTCCTCTTGGAATGCTGTGAATGTACCTTGGGATATCGATCTGCAGATCCTCCGCGAGTAAGAACACGCGGCGGAAGCCAGTCGCGAGCTCCGTTGGCGTGAGCACGTTGAGATAGAGCTCCGAGAGCAAGCGCGACACGAGCTCTCGCTCCTTGTCGTTCTTGTCCATCGACATGGTGATGGCACGCTTGACGATTTCGTAGTTGAACTCACCAGCGTCAAGCTCACGCACGGAACTGAGCCAAAAACACCACAATATCCATCAGTTCGCGCCTATGAACATCAATTTGAAGACCATTGTCGTACCTCTTGACCTCCTCGGCGTCTCCGCTCGTGAAGTACTCGTCGATGATCTCGATCACGCGCTTCTTGATCTCTGGCGGTGGGTTCACCGCCAGCTCCTTGGCAGCGAGCGAGTCCGGCTCCCAGTTCGGCGGCTGCGATCGACGCACCGGCGAGCCGGTGCTCGAGACCAGCACGACGCCGTCTTCACCCTCACTATCATAGTTCGGGTCGTGGTCGTCCACGGCCGCGACGACAGGCAGGATCTCCGTGATGTTGCCCCACTCGGCCTTCTGTCCACCGCCCATGCGCTTGCCCATGTCGCGAGACTTGCTACGCTCCTTACGAGGAGCCAGCGGCTTCTCACCACCACCACCTCCTCCGGTCGCTCCAGAGGCGGCAGCAGCGGCCGCGGCGGCGCCAGTCAGCACAGGCGCATCCAACTCCTCCTGGACTGCGATATCCAACGCGTCTGCTGATGTAAAAGCGCGCGAAATCCGTCAGTTCATGAGCGAAACACTTCGTGCTCAACTAAATACGCACTTGTGATGGCAATTTCAGACATGGTGAGCTCGTTTCTTCACGGATCGAAGCGTCGGCACACTCGGAATGTCGTGAGGTTCGTGGGCTACGGGGAAGGAGTCGTGGGGATGCGCTAATGCGGTCGCGATGGCGGGTAGCTTGCAGGGCGCTTGGTGTTCTTCTTCGTCGGCGAGGGGGAAGATTGAAGTCTGTATCGGACTGTAGGGACTTGGGGCTGCCGGTTGCAGAAACACACGACCCACACTCCTGGGGCTACTTCAACCATGTGGACCACACCATCTCGATCTTTTGTGTCTGCATGCGAAAGGAGAAAAGAATCGCAGTTGTGTGTGTGTGACAATTCGCTCACAAATGAATTGATCCGTTTGAGAGGGGAAACGAGAGCACTCTCTCCCCCCTTCAACGACAACTCGCCATCTGATTGGTTGTTGAAGTTGCAGTGTCACTCTCTATTTTATCCAATCACATATATTCATTCATCCAATCATGCTTCGCCTAACGTGGGCACGCACCCTCTGTATCCGATGTTCCTTCGGCATATCGCATTAAACAGGGAACCTCGAAGAAAACAGCCTGGAAACCCGGGTATTATCAACACACCCAGGTGAACCGAAGCCCCGACGTGGGCAGGAGAAGTGTCTGCGTGGAAGCCGAAGAAGCGTGTCTTCCAGGTCGATCTACGCGACAGAAGGAGGCTCATCGCAAAGGGGAGATGATGAGCTCTGTGGACATGACCTCCGGGTCGGCTGGCGCGTCGTCTACGCCGAGAACAACCTCGTCTAATCCACTGCCACATCACGCACAATACCAACAGCATCCGTCACGGTATGCGACCATGTCCGGGCCCCCTGTGCATACTGGAAACCCCGCTCCGCATCCACCGACGTCGCACCATCAGTCCCACGCGCCTCCAGCGCCGCCGAGAGCGGAAGCTGGGCGTTTAATGAGCGAGCAGGTCGTATTGGAGCTGCACAACAAGGTCACGGAGCTCGTGCTGCAGTCGCGTGTGCATTTACAGATCGAGCCAGGGCAGCACGCGATCTCCAGCGCACGCCGCGGACGAGTACGTGTCTATTTTCTTGTGTAGTTCGTTTCTACGATCGATTCCCTGACTGAAATGTTGTGCGAAATTGTGTAGTTCAATCTGGATATTGAAGAGATCCCTCACGTCCGGGAGGCCATGGGCGCGTGGCGAGAAGACGTGCACACGCCACTGACTGTAGATATCTATTGGGACGGAGACGGCGAGCAGCGCGTGCTGTTGGAGCGGTGGAGTCTCGTGTACACGAATGGTCTGTCCGCAGCGAATGCCGGAGACCAGTTCGACGCATTCAACTTCCACAGTCGCCGCCACAGCAGCAATTCGGTCAGCATCAGCAGCGCGAAGAGCTACGCAGGCAACTCGAGGCCTGTGATCGACGTGCTCAAGGACGTCGTCAAGAAGTTCACGGTGCTGCTGCGCGCCGTGCATTCGTTTATGCGGCTCTTACCGGCGCATCGATTCTTCCGCCAGTCGTACCCATCGACACTGTCGTACGAGATCCATTCGTGTGATGAGTCGCAGCTCTCGAGTGGCTTTGAAATGGGTATCGCGACTAGTCAGTACAGCTTCCAGCCCATCAACACACCGTTTGGATTCGTGAAGCTGTCGACGCTGTATCGACGTGACTGCACGCCGCTGGAGCGGCGACGGAAGCGAGTCAGCAAGGAGATCTTCGAGCAGAACCTCATTATCCAGGACTATGTACCAGCATCGCCCGAGCTCAGTGCTGCATCGGCTAGCCGCCCGTCGCCATCGCTGTCCGCATCTCCATCTACGACTGCGATGAGAATGGTGCCGCCAATGGCATTATCGCCACGAGGGAAGCCGACAGATGGATATGAGGATGATGACCTGGACACCAGGCGTCGTCGATCAAGTCCGGAGATGATTGTGGATGATGAGCATGGGTCTCCGCGTCGTGTGAAGCACAGGCCCCAGCAGCACCAGTCTCCTTCTCAGCTCGTTTCTCAGCCCATGGCGATCCCGCAGCAAGTCAAAACTCCCATCCCCTCGACGAACACGTTTGACGAACACCTCGCTGGTGCTACCCACACGACCTCGGCCCATGATGGCGTTGGTGCGACCAAGCCAGTTCAACAGCATGCTCATTCCTATGGCGAGCCTGGTCGCTTACGAACTGTGGCCACTAACCCGAACGTGACTCCTGCGCCGTACGGGTACGGAAATGTGGCGATCGAGCGAGCGCAGACACCTCCTGTCGGCTTCCTGGGCAGCAGCAGTGGTGGTTTCTCTGGTGGAGGCGGGGGGTCCTATCAGGACCACACTGTGTTGAGTCCGCACCCTCTGTCGACACCCCCACGGCATCCACATTCGCTATTGACACCGCGTTTATCTGGTGGTGCGCGTACTTCATTTGTGTCGTCAATGATGTCGTCGGCCAAGAAATCAAGCAACGAGTACGCGTATCGCGCGTCGCTGGAGAACTTCTCGCTTGACACAAGCGGGCCAAGCCCACACCATTCGCCGTCCCCTTCGCCGTCTGCCGCCCTTGTTTCTCCGTCAATGGAAGTCAACAGTCGTGCCCAGACTTTCAGCTTCGGCTCGAGGCGATCGATCGATTCAGCTTCATCTGACCGCAGCCTGACGCCAGAGCTTCCCCCGTCACGAGCCCCCGTATCAGGATCGCCTCAGCTTACACCCCCATTTATGGCGGAGTCTCCACCAGCTCATTTGACGCAAGAAGGACAAGACCAACGATCAACTGCTTCATTAGTCCTCCGCCGCCAATCTCTCGAACAGTCGCCAACACTGAGAGCCTCACCTGTTTACGACTCGAGTCCTCCGTTCCAGGCGAATCCAACAGAATTGCTGTCAACTTCTCCAGGGTACTCGCACAACAAGCACTTCCAGTCATTACGGCATGGTGGAACGCCGACATTTCTATCGACGGACGCTGCTTTTGGCCGGGGTAGTCTGACGATCGGCAGCGCCCCTAGTGGCCATGGCCTCGCAGGTTTTACCACGGCGTCCTCGTCTTCTGGAGGCCAGCTATCGTCCAGCAAGGGACCTGGTGACAGCTCAGCACGAACGTTTTCGAACACGCTTCAAGACAACAGTGGCGGTATCTGGGGCATCTCGCCAGATTCTCCCGACACGTTTGCATTCTCTATCGGCGCCTCGACGCGGCGTCGATTCTTCTCATCGAATAACGACGACGGTTTGAGCCCAGGAAACCGCCCGTCGAGCAGTGGCCGAGATAGAGGAGGTATGGACAGCGAGATGATGCTCATGCCGTTCGCTCTTCATGGTGACAACGAGAACCTTTCGACCACCACAACAGTGACGGCGACGAGCTCAGCAAGTGACCAGGGACACCCGTCATCAACTTTTGGCTTTGGTGATGATAGCCGAGGGGGCACCGGCATGGCATGGGACACCGCGTCGGTGGGAAGCTTCCTACAGCAGCTCAAGAACGCACCTCGCCTGCAGACTTTCGACAGAAACGATGAGGACGTTGGAGACGCCCCCACGAATTCGACAAGTCAGGGAGCGTCGGCGAGATCCACAGACGCCACGACGACGCCGTCGTTTTTCGACGATGAGCTCGAGAGCTTTCGCAACCTGCGCAACGAATTGACGAACGCGCTATAGGAAGCGAAGTGGGGACGCGAGAAGAGAGACGAGTGGTCTGTGAAGTACGGCGAGAAAACTAAAATATCAAAATAACAACGCTCTACGAGTACAGCGAGCAGACCCGCTCCAGAGGCCGCGAGCAGTGGACGTGCTTAGCACCGCCCTTGGGCGTCACGCCGCTGCTATATCGCAGCGAGAACCGTGGACGCTCTTCGATCATCTCGCCTTTAGCCAGTTTCTGGATCGCCGCAGTCGACAGCGTCATTCCCCACGTGCGAAACTCATCCACGAGGCCGTGGAAGCCGTACCAGCCACTGAACGTGGGCGTCGGTCTACCTGGCGAGCCGGCACTGATGCAGCCCGTGCCCAACTGCATGCAGCGTAACGAGTACGCCTCGTGGTGGATGGAGCCGCTGACTTGATTGAGGAGCTCGCCGTTCAGGTACACGCGTTGCGTGTGGCCGTCGTACATGAGCGCGAGGTGATACCATCGTCCGACGACGAGCTGGGTGTTTAGCAGCGGCTTGGGGCTAACGAGCGAGCAAAAGAGATTGCAGTCGGCGTCCACTACGAGGAACTGTTGCTGGTAGAACGGCCAGCAAGGGTCGTGGTACGCGACGGACTGTGCGCCGAGCAGCACGCCGCCTGCGAAAGTGGCATCGTCTCCAGGCAGCAGACTGAAACACAGATCGAACGCCACGATCTCGCCCCAGTCCAGCACGAGCCCGTGGAAGTTCGCACTCGACCAGCGGTCTGCTTGTGTCTGTGGCTCGATCTCCGTGCCTCGGAAACGCAGGGAAGTCTCACATAACAATGCGCGCTTGGCACACGACTCGGTGGAAAGCGACCGCGAGTACTGCGTCAGGCGAGGAGTCCAGATCGACAGCGAGGAGCCGTGCAGCAGCTTCCGCAGTGCGCGACTGGTGTGAGACAGGCGAAGCAGGTCGATGCCCAGCAGGAAGCGGCTGAGCGTCACCAGCAAGTCCGGAGGAAGCGCCGGCAGCACCACGCGCGACGAGCTCATTTCAACAGAGCTGCCCACACACTGGCCATATCATTTTTCTACTAATATAGTAGATGTTTCCCATTTGACATTGTATCAGTACACGTGGTGCCTGGATAATCCAGTGGAAAGGTTCAAATGTAACTATATAAGGGAAATCTCTCTGGGAGCTTGGTGGCTTCTCACGGCCTCATGTTCGTGACGACGCCTCCCTCATCGCTCTGTGGCTCTTTCGCTCTGAAGTTCTGTGTCTGTGGGTTTTTCGTTGGGTTCGGGTGATCAGTTGTCGGTGGGTGCAGTACGTTTCAGAGATTCTATGGCTGGATTGTGATTCCTCAAATTTTGAGCCTCAAGATCTCTTCAGCTGACTGTGGTCTGTACCCAATGAGCTCAAGGCCAATGGCTACGCCAGTCGAGAACCTAATGTATTACTGTATGTCTCACGGCGTGACACAATCCTGAAGTGAATTCAGTTGTCTCCTACCGTACTGTACTGGATGCAAGCCCACAGCCACTCGGCCCCTGGCTGTTGACTGTTCACTCGGCAAATCCCCACCTACCACACACTCCACAAATCCACACTATGAGCAGGACTCTTCTCGTATTGATCCTCGTCGTCTGCGTGGCCTCCTCCACCGCTCTCGCCGCGACAGAGTGCACACAAGCTCAGATCAGCGCCGCCAACGCGCTGGCCGATGACCCGGCCATCAAGACCGCGTGTCCAGTCGTTCTCGCGAGCGGCAACATCACCGACCTCGACCTGTCCGTGCGTGCGACGGCGGCTAGCCCGTGTGGCCTTGCGAGCTGTGCGTCGTACCTCGCGCAGCTCACGCAGAAGTTCCCGGACTGCTCCAGTGGCGGCGTGAACATCCGCTTGCTGGTCACGGCGTTCGTCGAGTTCTGCAAAAGCGATAGCTGGACGGAGACCATCACACCAACGCCAACACCTACATCAACGAGAAACTCGTCAAGCAACTCGACCGGATCCGGATCATCGTCTTCGTCGTCAACTGGAAACGACACGATCGTCATCCCTGACCCACTCGTGGGCTCCGCCACTGGCACGCCGTCGTCCACCCCATCGTCTGGGAAGGACTCGACTCCCGCTGGCTCGGGTGCGCCTCTGAGCCACGTGCTCACCGGCTGGGCCGTCGCGATCGCCATGGCAGCCATCGCTCTGATAGCTTAGAGTGCGTACGATACTCCACTCTAATCCAAATGTAACTTGTCATGACCCGACGTCTACAAGATCAATTGCATCACCAGACAGCATAGCCCAGGCACTCGCAAGCCACGTAGCGCTAACGTTACAGTATCGGTCGATCTGTCTCGGTGATGAAGCACGAAGCTACAGTGTAGCGTGGCAATGGATTGTCATGAGACGACGGTCTCAGATAATAAAGTCAGCAGGCGGCGCTGACTCTCTGCTGGCACGCTTTTCCATGATTCCGACGGGGGAGATTGATCATCAATTTGATGATCTTGTTGAGACCCGCTGGCATCTTGGCTTGACTTCTGGATAGTTGTCAGTGTAGAGGCCAGTGGATCGCCTTCAAGAGTTTTCTGTCTCGAAATCAAGCAGTGTTGGAAGAAGACAGTTGAGATCAGTGCAGGCACAGTACTCGTTGGTGTGTAAAAGCCCCCCGAGCCTGTGGAATCCATAGAGACGCTTCCCACACCCAGTGGCACGTCAATGGAGGCTCTGGCTCCAACGCCCTCTCGGCAGGGGTGCGCAGTATTCCGTATCGATATTAATACTAGGAATCGATTGGAAGGAATAAATTTGAGTTTATTATATTATATTTCCATTGATGGTTTCTCGTGTAAATGTGTCATAGATTGGCTCGTTAGGAGCGGACAACAGCGTTTTTGTATGTAAACCTGACGGCCCATAAACTCGGAAATAAATTTTGACAACAAAATTTATAATTTAATGATTATATTCAAGTATATTCTGCCCATTATTATTCGTTGCGCAACCCTGCCTCTCGGTGTTGTGGCTACTCAAGACCCGTCAAGCAATGTAGCGTTCACTTTTCAATTTTGCCGCTCCACGCCAAGTCTTCTTGATACTCTACTGCCATGAAGATCCAGACGTTCGCTGCTATGAGCGTGGCTGTCGCTGCGCTAGCCTTCTCGCCAAGCGTCTACGCCATTGCCACTGAATGCACGGACGCTCAGCTCACGACTGCCGAAACAAACGAAGGCGACGAGTTCCAGAAGACATGTCCATCGCTCTTCAAGGATGGGGAGGAGGTCATCGATCTTTCCAACCTCGACGCGTTCGACGCCGCTGTGCTGGCCCAGATCACGCCTTGCAAAGAGCCTGCCTGCACCGCGTTCCTCGCCAAGCTCTACGAGAAGGCCCCGGACTGCTCTTCTTCGGGTCTGAACATCAAGAGCACGTATAACGGCCTCCAGCAGGTGTGCACCAAGATCGCGACGGGCAACGCCAAGCTCGAAGACGTCGTCGGTATCCTCAAGGGCCTCGTCAGCAACGTGACATTCGAGGAGGCCTCAAGCGGAAGCGACTCGGAGGAAGAGACTCCTGTCGCTGGCAACTCCACGACCACCATGCCAGTGTCGACGACCGCGGCTACGCCTGAGCCGACGACCGTGAAGCCAAAGGACGCATCGCAGACCACCACGCCAGCGCCATCGACAACAAAGTCGAACGCTGTAGCCGTCACTGGTATTGCCGGAGCTGTCGCTTCGACGCTGCTCGCAACAGCCTTGTTGCTCTAATCGTTTGCATGGTCTCCGTTAGTGCGTGGGTAAGGTAGCGTAAGTGTATTTACGAGGTAAGGATGCAATAGAAGCTCTTTCATTCATCAAAAACGAGTGGTGGAGAAGGATCAGCACGGCCACTATCCCTACCGATTCATAGCTTTTCAGCCAGCGGAACGCTGAGCCCGCTCAGCAGTTTCATGGAATCAAGGCTGGAGGATGCAGTAGAAGCTTTCCTTCACGATCGGGTTGCATGGCTTTGAGTGATGCGAGGGCCGTTGAAGGACTCGATCCTCTGTACCCACACGCGTTCTCTGACCTGCAGTGGTGGATGCAACACGCGGCGTCATTAATATACGGCAAGTTCAATTCAACTCCGCATGTACCTCAACTCGGATAGCGTGTGCTTTCATCCACCGATTGTTGACCCACAAGGTGGGTAGCTCACGCAGTTTGCAGCCGTGGTGGATACGTTGAAGCTTTTCATCGAAGCAGTAAGCTTCCAGAAAACGAAAGCTGCTCAAGGCGTCCATGAAGCCCGACACACTCCTTGGAGGCTCGTCGTGAGCTGCGATCGGCATGCTCGCTTGCTTCGATTGTCTGAAATCATTCCGCAATTGACCAGCATCCAAGCAAGTCTCCACTCCACTCTCCTTCTCCTCCCTCGACAAGAATAATGAAGTTCCAAGTCGACTTCCTGTTGTCTGCCATCGCGGCCATGGCCTCTCAGGCATCCGCCGTGGTTTGCACGGATGCACAGAAGGCTACGATTGAAGGTGGGACCGACAGGGCGTTCGAGACGCCCAGTCCTCTTCACCAACAGCTCGGTGCTGAACCCTACTCCTGCGACGACCATCGACGCGCTCAACGAGATCGACAGCAGCAAGGAGACGGCATGTATCAGCTTCCTGACCAATGTCACGGAGAGAACGCCTGATTGCGAGTTCGAGGGTGTGAATGTCAAGGGTGTGTACGGCACGATCCTCACGTTTTGCAAACAGCTCACTACAGGCTCGATCACCGACGAACAGCTCGCGAAGATCTACGAAGACCTGCGCAAGAACGCCGGCAACCTCTTGGAAGAGGGCTCGAACACCGACGAGGAAGAGGTGGCTGGTAACGGCACGACGTCCGTCCCAACCACTGCGCCGCCTGCCTCCAACAGCTCGAAGACAGCTCCAGCCACGACCAAGTCGAGTGCGATCACGTACTTCACGGGCGTGGCGGTGATCGCCACGGCTACCGTCGTCTCTGCCTTGGTCTTCTAGGCCCTTCCTCTTCTCGGCTGCTGTAGTCGGAGCTCTTCACGCCGCAGCTCTTCTCAGAGTAGTTCATCACCTCGTAATTCCACTCATTTGTCCCATTGAAGCGCCCTCAAATTCCACCAGATTCTATTCACGAGGGCAGTCACTCTTACGTGAATACAGTGAGCGCAGCACTCCGTCCTGAGGTGGGAACTCAGTGAAAATCCATCGAGATGAGTCGCCGCGTGGGTCAACAATCGGTGGCAGCCGAGTTGGGTACATTGAAGTTCCTCATCTCAGCAGCAAGATCCTGAAAATGAAAGCAAAGTGATCCATGGCGTCCCTGTTAGACGACGGACAGTGTAGACCAAAGAGCGTGGCATACTCGCTCACTGTGATCGTGTGGAGTCATTCCGCAATTCACCAACTCCCAAGCAGCTCTCCACGCTCCTTCTCCCGCGACAAGCATCATGAAGTTCCAAGTCGCCTTCCTGCTGTCTATCATCGCCACCACCGCCTCGTATACATCCGCTGAGGTTTGCACGGATGCACAGAAGACTACGATCGAAGGTGAGACCGACACGGCATTCAAGACGGCGTGTCCTGTGTTTTTCACCAACAGCTCTTCGAGCGCGCTGAACCTGAATCCAACGACGACCATCGACGCACTCAATGAGATCGACAGCTGCAAGGAGACGGCTTGTACGTCCTTCCTGACCAATATCACAGTGCGAACGCCTGATTGTGAGCTCGAGAGCGTGAACGCCAAGGGCGTGTACAGCACGCTAACCACGCTATGCAAGCAGCTAGCTGCTGGCTCCATCACCGACGAGCAGCTCTCGAAGATCTACGACGACCTCCTCAAGAACACCGGTAAAGCCTTAGAAGATGGCAGCTCCAACGCTGAGGAGGAAGTGGTGGCTGGCAACGCCACGGCGTCCGTGCCGACCGCCGCGCCGCCCGCCTCTAACAGCTCCACGACAGCCCCGGCCTCGACCAAGTCGAGTGCGATCACGTATTTCACGAGCGTGCCAGCCATCGCTACAGCCACCGTTGTCTCGGCACTGGTACTCTAAGCCCTTCCTCCATCATATCGCCTCGTAATTCTATGCATTTGTCCCTTTGAACTTGCCATTCCATTGGATTTCCTCCCAATAAATGGAAAATCGAAATCCAAAAGTTCGATATAAATCAGTTAGGCGTGTCACATACACTGGGTTACATTCCACCCAAAAGAGATATCCATCCAATCACACTGCCTGCATGTGATACGGTCAGCCGGCCGCAGGCATGCAGTGCACGCAGGCAGCATGCATGCGTGGGTGCATTCCGTGATCCACCGGCTTCCTAGCACTCTCATTCCCCATTAATACAGTCATGAAGATCCAGGCCTTGCTGCTCACTGCGCTCGTCGCGTCGGCGTCGTATGCGACTGCGACCGAGTGCACGACCGACGAGTCCACGAAAATCAGCGCACAGGACAGCGCCGCGTTCGGCACGGCGTGTCCTGCGCTGTTCGGCAATGGCACGAACGTGCTCACGCCGTCGGCCTCGACGACCAAGGACTCACTCAAGGCGATCGATGGCTGCAAGGCTACGGCCTGCACGACATTCCTGACCAACACGACCGAGTCGACTCCGGACTGTGAGATCGAGGGCGTCAACGTCAAGGGCGTGTACGGCACCATTCTGAAGCTGTGCACCAAGTTTGCGAGCGGCGACGTCAGCGACGCGGACCTGGAGACGATCTTCGAAGACCTGATCAAGTACGCTGGCTACGAGCTCATCGACTCCTCCGGGGACGGGGACGCCGCCACCAGTAACGTGACCACCACCGCATCACCAACGTCAGCGCCCAACAAGGAAACGGCCACGACTCCGTCTCCTACGGCGACCAAGTCCAGTGCAGTGACGTACTTCACGGGCGCGGCTGCGATCGCCACGGCCGCCGTCGTCTCGGTGTGGACGCTGTAGGCCCAAGTCATCCATGGGATTCCCCCTTCATCACAGTTTTATCCACGTTACTATTCCATTTTGCCGCTGTAAACAACTCATTTTGGTCCAAGCTTCGCATCATTTCAATATTGAATCTCTCGGATCCGGACCCCGTCGCTTATGCGTCCAGCAACGCACCCAAACGTCATGGCTGTTGGCCACCATGAAGCCAGCGACTCGCGTCAATAGTGGGTTCGACCTAGATGGCATTGAGCCAAGTCCGTTTGACACAGGGCACTTGCGGATCTTCAATCGACAATTTTCGGTTTGGGAAAGTGCTGGTTCGACAGCAGAGCATCACGCAGCGTACCCAATAAAAGCAGACTTGAGATGACTTGAGATTCTCAAGTCTGCTTTCCAGTAACGAGTCGTTACTGGGAAGTCATTCATAAATTGACCACCATCCCTGTCTGATCACCATGAAGCTCCAGACGGTTGCCTTTCTCACTGCGTTTGCCGCGTGTGCATCGTACGCGTCTGCAACGGAATGCAACATCACGCAGCTCTCCAGTCTCCAGGTCAAGGACGACGGCAGCGAGTTCGAGACGGCGTGTCCCGTGCTGTTCAAGGACGGCGGTGAGGTGCTAGATCCGACCGACGAGTCCTCGTTCACTAAAGAAGCACTGGAGGCTATCGCGCCGTGTAAGGCAGCGACGTGCACGGCGTATCTCTCCAAGCTCACGGATCAGACGCCGGACTGCAGTGTCTTGGGTGTAAATGTGAAGAGCCTGTATGGCGCTGTGCTCACGCTGTGCAAGAAGTTTGCGGCTGGCCCTGTGACTGAAGCCGACGTCGAAAAGATCTTCAAGGATGTCATTGGCTCCAGCCCGCTCTTGGAGATCGGAGCCGCCAACTCGACTGGAAGCACCACCACCACGAACACTACGAACAACACAACCACCACGAACACTACGACCAACACAGCCACCACAAACACCACAAGCACCACCTCTCCAGCGACGACGAGTCCGGCCCAGGCAGACAAGGACTCGATGCCTGCTGCCTCCAGCACGATGCCTACACCCACCCCAACCTCGACCAAGTCCTCGGCGACTGTCCTCACGGGTGTCGCCGCAATCGCGACGGCAACCATCTTCTCAGCCTTCCTCGTTTAAGCACACATCACGAGGGCTGCTGTGGTAGTAGCGTGGTGGTCATACCCGACAGTAGTGTGCTTCCTTGGTGAACTCTTCAAATTGACGAATCTCATTTTTTAATCTCTAAAATCTCATTCTGACCGTCCGTTTCCGATCAATTCTATAAATACTCATAACCTATCCATTTAATTACTGAAGTAGCCATAATGTTGTCCATCTGGCTCTGGGCATCGATCCAGTTGAGCTCCTCGCCCACCAGCTGGATCGCGAATGGAGCTGCCCGCCTTTCCCGCTGACTTGAGCCAATGCTGCCCACTGCCAGTGGCAGTCCGGCATGTGGTAGTCTGCCACATGCCGGATGCAGTCAGCTCTGCCGAGCTGTCGTTCACCGTGTGTGGGTGACGCGGGCGTCTGTGTATCTGCCTCACTGCCTGAGGAGCCATTGAGCTCCGTCGGCGGTGTTCATTATCTCCGCTGACGCCCGAACTCACCACAGAAACATGAAGCTCCACGCCACTCTCCTGCTCTCCTATGTGGTTGCCACAGCCACGTACGCGCCACTGACGCACGCGGCTGAATGCTCTGCTGCCCAACAAGCTGCTGCTAATGTGCTCGGCACTGATCCTGAGTTCGAAAAGTCCTGTCCGGATGTGTTCGACGACAAGAGTGGTGATGGCTCGTCGTCGTTGGACGTCGCGTCGATCTCGTCGCTGAACGGGTCCGCGTTGGCGGTGCTCGCGCCGTGCCAGCAAGGAACGTGCGCCGCGTACCTGAAGAACAAGGCGAATGCTGTGCCAGACTGCGAGATCTCCGGCGTGAATGCGCGTGTGGTGTTCAACACGATCGTCGACTTCTGCGGCAAGAGTAGCTCCTTGACCTCCGGCTCGCTGGAAGAAGGCTCGCTGGGAGATGCCGTGTTCGTCAAGGTTGAAGGCTCCTCCTTGGGTTCTTCCGACTCGAGCAGCTCTGTGCCAAGTGCTGGCTCCAGTACTCCTGCTTCCAGCACTGCGAGCCCCTCTGTGGGCGATAAGGACAAGGATGCCGCTACGAAGATTAACACCAAGTCCGACGCCACCACTGCCTACGCCAGTGTCACTGCTATCGTAGCCGGCCTCACGCTCGCCGTTCTCTCCATGTAGACGTAGCCGGTTAACTAGAGTCCGTTATTAAGCGTATTAATGTCAAGTGCTCCATGTGCTCTCCACACTTCGTCATCTGCAGCAGTGCTCCGTTTTGGTCCTCCATTTTCCACACGTCACAGACTACTCAACCATTCTCATAAAATACAAATATAGACATGTCCCGAATTTCAGATTTCTAACAAGGGGCCCATTCGCTCTCTTGGTCGAAACCCATAGCCCAAAAGCTCCATCGACACAAAGGTGACAATGAACGTCGCCGCCAAGCCCCGCGGCGGCTCCGCCAAGGAGCGCAGCGTCTTCGGTACGTGCCCCCACGCCTCACAGTCCATATTCCTACTTCGCCGCTGGATCACTGACCACATATCCGTCGTTGTTGTTCTCTAATTCGGCCCACAGTCGGCAATATCCCGTACGATGTGACCGAGGACCAGCTCCGCGAGATCTTCTCCGAGGTCGGCTCCGTTGTCAATTTCCGGTACGAAGCGCGCTGAATGGCATTATTGTATAGCCCTCATTGTGCTCGTCTCACAGTGGTCTTTCTGGTGTCTGGCGATAGCTTGGTGACGGACCGCGAGTCCGGAAAGCCCAAGGGCTACGGCTTCTGCGAGTACGCCGACGGCGCCACGGCGCTCAGCGCCATGCGTAACCTGAACGGCTATGAGATTAACGGCCGTAACCTTCGAGTCGACTTCGCCGATGGCGGTGCGTCTGGCGGTGGTGGAGGTGCAGGGGGTGGTGGAGGAGGAGGCGGAGGAGGAGGTATGGGCAGTGGGGGTGGCGGCGGCTCCTCGGCTCAGAGCGTGTCTGGAGAGGCCCTGATCAACGCTATCGAAGGGGCTATTACGAAGTTTGGCCCGTTGAAGCTATACGATATGCTTGTGAACCTCAAGGAGCACGCACGCCAGCGTCCGGAGCTCACGAAGGGCATTCTCGGTGCGAACCCGGCACTCACGCACGCCATCGTGCAGTGCTTCAAGTCACTGAACATCCCCATTCCGTCCCCGTCAGAGACGCAGTCAGGCCTGCTATCGGTACGTGTTTACTTCCTATCAATGACGTTTCGAACGAGGAGGCTGACGTGTCTGTGAATATGTGTAGGCGCCGTTGTTGCCTCCTCCTCGCTCGATGGGCGGTGTGCTTCCTCCACCTCAGCGGTCTCCGATGAACGCCATGGGACCAGGAGGTGGGATTTTGGGCATGGCTCCTCCCGGAATGCCACCACCACCACCAGTGCTGTCAGCTCCACCGCCAGCGAAGCCTGGTTCGCGATGGAGTTCCCGTCCTGGTCCCCTTGCGGTCGCTGGAGTCACACCACCGCTACCCGTGCCTAGTATGATGGCACACATGCAGCCTCCACAAGCTCACGTGCAGCCACCTCCAGCCATGTACGCACCGCCACCCCAGCAGCACCAAGCCCCGCCATTGATGCCCACGCCGACATCCGCTGCCCAGCGAAGTCGCGACCCACGCCGAGCACGAGACCCACGCCTCGCAAAGCGTCCGTCATCTGACCCCGAGCCTCAGTACGATGACAAGCGCATGAAGACTGAAGGTGGCTACCAGGCAACAGCACACGAGGCGAGCGGTAGTGAGTACGATGCGATCGCTGCTCTGGCTCGGGACATGACGCCCGACAAGCTCAACATGCTGCCGCCTGAAGAGCGCCAGCTTCTGCTCTCGTATATGCAACAGCACGGCATCAAGACCGAGTACCCACACTAGATACGAGCACAGTGAGAACCACTAGTATACGCCTTATACCAATCGTGGCACTCGTCTCTTTTTGTGCACAGGTGGGAGGTCAAGGAACGTCAAGGACCCAATCTTTCCTCGGTCTCACTGTCAGCTTCGTTTGCTTGCTCGAGATGGAATCCAAGTACCAGTACGGTAATGCTGTGTTCAAATCTACATGCAAAGCTGAGACCGTGGTCATAGGGTGGCGTTGTGGGATGGCTATCAATGATTGTCCACTGTGGCGGGTAAAATGCTGCCAGACGTGCTCAACACTGTAGAGTGTACATAGAGTCCGGGCTCAGGCTTGGCGACCGTTGGCATCCGCGCCCACAGCCCCTCGTTTTTTCATTCTTCAATTCACTTGGCGCCGCTCAAGTGCCTCCCAGAAGATCCCCCCCCCCTCCCGACTGTCGCTCCTCTCCTGGCATCATGAAGGTCTCGGACCGCAACGACGTTGTGATCCAGCAGATCGTCAAGGAGAGCTGACCGCTCGTCGGTGAGTTCTGGGATTCGTGCCTTGGCCTCGAGACGCTCTAGAAGCAAGGCAAAAGAAGCCTCTGCAGACTGTGCTCACCAAGGTCACCGGTGCCTCAACCAAGGCCGATCTGCTCCGCCTCGCTGGCGAGCTCAGCCGTGTTGGTGCCCCGTTCATCACTGATATCTCCATCAACGGTGACTACAAGGATGCCAAGTCCAACATCATGTATCTGGGCAACGCCAAGCTCGTACTGCCGGACGTCAACACGTACTGTGACGACGCTGTGTTCAAGGACCTCGAGACCGAATACCATACGATCATGACCCTCTCAGGCCACAACGTCAATGGTGGTGCTAAGCAGGGCCAGCAAGGTAACCCCACGGCCACATTGCCGACGTACTTTGCAGACACGGTGATTGCAATGGAGAAGAAGCTCGAGAACATGGCGCTTGAGATCCAAGACCAGACTGGTGACGACGCGTACTATTACAGCTTAGTGACGTGATGTCTAACAAGCGTAACTGGTGGACCGAGTCGACCGGTAAGGAGTTCGACAAGCGTGCCCAGTGCATGCAGAACCAGTACTCGTCTTTCATTGTCACGGGTGACAACGGTCGCCCGCTCGTCAAGGTGAACGGCGTGCGTACCATCGGTGAGAACATTGCCGACAATGGCGGCTTCAGCCTCACGTGGGACGCCTACCACGCGTACGCACAGACCAACAAGTTCGACGATCAGGGAGACTCGGCCAACGACGCCGACAAGCTGCTCTTCCTCTAATTCGCGCAGACGTGGTAGGCGAGCGCTAACGTTACAAGAACGACGATGTAGACGAGAAACGTTCCTGTCCTGCGCCAACTAGTTCTTGTTATTTACATTTGTATGTAGTTTAACATCGACCACAAACATTACGCAGGCTAATCATACTATTTTGGAATTTATAGATACTAGCGACTAATTCGTGCAGGTAAGAATCCACTTCCTCTCTATTCTGGAAAAATTCCTGCAACGAACGTGAAAAAAAATAAGAATCTCAAGCCCCGTTTGATCAGCTAGACGAAAGCCCTTCATCTTTTGTATCCTATGAGGTAGCCTTCTGTAGAAAACACGTCGTGAAGATATGACCGCGAAATTCTGGTCCTCGTGATGCAAGAATCACAATTGCCCGGTGACGCCTCATTCGACGTGAATGGACATGAAACGATACAGCAATATTATTTGTGGTCCCTTCCCCAACTCCACCAAGCGGCGTTGCCTGAAGTGAGCAACATCTCTCAGGGCGACTCTTATCGGTGCACCGTGCTTTGGTTTGCGTCTCATTAGGGTAACACAGAATCTACTATTTCAGAGTCCCAAAAAGAACGGAATTCAAATTTGGTTCACAAGAAATCAATCCGGGGAGGGCGATGCTTCCGCTACCATTTCAGTCCGAAAGTAGAAATGCTCGTGAGCGAGGTGGTCGCTGCGAACATCACCACTTCACGCCGGAATCTGAACAGCCATGATGAATAAGAGAATGGAATAGTCAAGTCCTCTTCTCGTCGTGCTCTTTGCTGTACGCGTCGACGAGCAAGAGCGCGAGCCCAAGAGAGCAAACAAGACGACTGGGTATAGGCTGAGTTGGCATGCTGAGTTTGAGGTCCTCGCGGCTGAGTCTCAGTTCCAGGTGTGCTATCGTATGAGCTGTTGAGGACTTGCTGCTCTTGCTGGCGCCAAAGTTGCAGTCCAACTTTACCCTTTCGCAAACGACCGTACAAATTTTGCCCGTTCGAGGGTGTTGTCAGAACCTGCTGAAAATCGTGCCCTCGAAAGTGCATATTTTGTACGATTAGCATCTATGTCCATATCCAGCAGTCGTCTTTTGAAATTGGATTGGCTATGTTCATCTGGGCGAGAATTGATGCACTGGGCCTTGTATTTTTCGCGTATATTGATTAACCCCTCCAATACCAATGATTTGAGGCTCCACTAGTTTTCACATGTTACATCATACAACATATCACACAAATATTTTTTTGTATTGGTTGCATAGAAAGTCTCGAGGTTAGCTGCAAACTGCGGACCCTCAGCGGGATCGAGCATGCTGTATGGCCTACAGCTTGATGTGTACGAGACTCCTAGTATGCTGTATATACGCCCAAGTCGTGGTGGGCACACTAAACCAGCTGGCGGGTTGCGGCTTTTTACGCCCACTCAGCGTCGATGACACAACCCACACTGTGTGTCAGCTACAACATACAGCCGCGTGGTGAACAGCCACGCTGCACGGCTTGCAGTATCAAGATGACGCAATGAAAGCGCCGTAGCTCTGTCCGATAGTTGGACGGTCTCCACTCTGTGTCATCAATAGTCTCGTGATATCAGGGGGCTGTCCTCGTCCCCAACACGATGCAAACCAGCAGCGTTGTGCTCTCCACTACTTTGACATGCTGCATGTTACCGCTTGTGGACTTAGCGACTTTCGGGTCGGGCTGTCCAGGCGCGTTTCCTCCAAGAACAGAGCAATAACAGGGCTACCGAGTTTGGCGCCAACTCCTGCGCCAATTCCTTCGCGCCACTGCCTATCCCTTCGCGACACAAAGCTGTC
>JAADVL010000418.1:0-27389 GCA_023334995.1 Pythium sukuiense
CCGTGAATTCCAGGGAGCATTTCCCGGCATTTTTCATTATGTGGACCACATAGTCAGATTTCCAAAAGTGGGTCTGCAATATCTGATCCTGCGATTTGATTGGGCCATTCAGATCAGCAAAAACGGGACTGAGCGGGCCTGTTTCATCATTCCGGGTGCGGTACCTGCCCTTTTCAGGCGGGTTTGACTCCCCCTAATGGATGATTTTTGCAAATACCTCTTTCTCACCAATCAAATCACATCCTGTTCGAAAAGATAGTAACCGATATGATATACTACTGCATCGGACATAATAAGCTGTTCGTTCCATAAACTGAACAGCTCGATCCCATTGTAGGTGTGACCTGGCAACGAACGACCGCTCACAGTTGGAAGTCACACGCGTGCGTGCACCAGGTGTCTAGGCACACAGGCTACACGCGCACAGGAGACCCCGAGAGCAAGCCGAGTTACTTCCCCATGGTGCAGTTGTTGGGCGTCACGGCGCTGGCGGCGCTGTGCGTCATGAGCGGCGGCAGCGACGCGTTCTCGCTGCCGGGCGTGCAGATGACGACGTACAAGAAGGGCGAGTCGATCCCGCTCTTCGTGAACAGTCTCACGTCGTCCGAGACGCTGCTGCCGCTGGACTACTACAAACTGGGCTTCTGCCAACCTTCATCTATCGAGTACAAGTCGGAGAACCTCGGCGAGTACCTCACGGCGAACCGCATTCAGAACTCCCCATATGAGGTACCTCCGAGTGATTGATGCTCGCGGGTGTTTGATGGAGTTTGCTGATTTTGTTGTTTGATTGATGAATGAGAATAGCTCAAGTTCATGGAGAATGAGGAGTGCAAGGTGCTGTGTCAGCAGACCTACAAGGAGGAGGACATCAGGATGTTGGAGAGCAAGATCAAGGACTCATACCGCGTGAACTGGATCCTCGACAACTTGCCTGTCAAGTCGGAGACGCCTGATGGAAGTATGATCGTGGGCTTTGAGCTCGGAAGCTTTAACCCGGAGGTGGAGGTCGTGCCGCAGCTCAACAACCACGTCAAGATCATCATCGGCTACAACAACGAGATCGGCACCGAGTCGGCCGACGAAGGCCGCATCGTCGACTTCTGGGTGCTGCCGTTCAGCTTCGAATACCCAACGAAGCTGTTCAATGCTGAGACCAACAAGATGGAGGCCTGCAAGCACTCCCCAGAGCTGCGTCGTCCGATGTTCCTCTCGCGCAACAAGGCCGGCGAGGCGCATGTCTTCTGGACGTACAGTGTCGAATGGCGTGAGGACAATGACAAGGAGTGGCGCACACGTTGGGACGTGTACTTTGAGGCCGGCTCGGGCAATGCGAATGTCCACTGGTTCTCGATCTTCAACGCGCTGCTCATCGTGCTTTTCCTGAGCGGTATGGTCGGCATGATCCTGATGCGCAGTCTGCACCGTGATATCAGCCGCTACAACCGCGTGCCCACGGAGGAGGAGCGAGCGGAGGAGCGCGAGGAGTCTGGCTGGAAGCTCGTCCACGCCGACGTCTTCCGTCCACCATCCAAGAGCCCAATGCTGTTCTGTGTCATGGTTGGTACGGGTAACCAGTTGCTGGGCATGGCGATGACCACGCTGTTCTTCGCGGCGGTTGGCGTGCTTCGTCCAAGCAACCGTGGCAAGCTCATGATTGCTCTGCTTGTGTGCTTTGTGCTGCTTGGTATGCTCGCTGGCTACACGTCCGCGCGCACGTACAAGATGTTCAAGGGCAAGCGCTGGCAGTTGTGCACGATCCTCACGGCGACGCTCTTCCCAGGCCTCCTCTTCATGCTGTTCTTCTTCTTGAACCTGTTCGTTTGGGGTGCTGGCTCCGATGCTGCCGTGCCGTTTGGCTCGATGCTGCTGGTGTTCTTCCTGTGGACCGGCATCTCGGTGCCTCTCGTGTTCGCTGGTGCGTTCTTCGGATTCAGGTACGCTTCTCGAGTTCGTTCGATCCGAACACAGGACATGACGCTGACTATTTGCTTCTCACTGTAGAAAACCACCAGTCGCGTTCCCAGTCGCGACGAGCAACATCCCGCGTCCGATCCCTCCACAGCCTTGGTACATGTCCAACTCGACTGCCGCGGCTGTCGGTGGTGTGCTGCCGTTCGGTGCCATCTTCGTGGAACTCTACTTCGTGCTGTCGTCGTTATGGACGGACAAGTACTACTACGTGTTCGGCTTCCTGCTGCTGTCGTTCGTGATCCTCGTCCAGACCTGTGCCGAGATCACGATCGTGCTCACCTACTTCCAGCTCTGCGCTGAGGACTACAACTGGTATGTCAACTTGCCATCGCTCCTCATGCCCAATATCGCTTTCTCCTTGCTGACAGTTGTATTCGTCATTAGGTGGTGGCGTTCGTTCATCGTCTCGGGCGCGTGCGGCGCGTACGTGTTCATGTACTCGGCGTACTACTACTGGTCGAGCCTGGACGTGACCAACTTCATCGGCGCGATGCTTTACTTCGGCTACATGGCCGTCATCTCCGGAGCGCTCGCGCTTATCACAGGCGCCGTCGGCGTGTCGTCGTCGCTGTGGTTCACGCGCAAGATCTACTCGTCCATCAAGGTGGACTAGGCTGGCTCCGTCCGACCTCCAGGGCCAATGGCAGCTCTGCAGTGTCCTCCAGACTCCATGCCTCGGATGGGCCATGCTTGCATGCATGTGGGGGCAAGCAGCTGGCCAACGGCGATGTGTATCGTTAGCAACATGCGTGTTGGCTGTCGTCCATGGCGATGGGCTGTGTTGGCCGCCTGCAGAGGGTGAGGTGGTCGCATTGGTCTCGGCTCCATGGGCGACACGCGTGCAGATAGAGAAAGAGTTGAGAGTGGATGCCGCCATTCCCATGATGTATCTTTCCGAGCCATTTCCATTCATTTTCTGAGTCAGGCATCCCAGATCCATCCACGGCGGCATTTGGACCTCTCCAAGAGCTGAGCTGTTGGACCATCTGCGTTGAAGCGGCCGACCAGCTGCTCACGCCATTTTCACCCACACCTGCTCGCCGAGGTTTTTCTCTGCCTCATCACTTCTCTTCACCTCTCTTTACCGACCTCCCGTCACAACTTCCCTATACAACAGCTGATGTAGTGGTGATACCATGTCTGTATCGCGAGGGGTGTGCGCCAGTTGAAGCAGCCGTGAGGTTTTGACGGTGACACGAGGTTTTTCCCGTCGGGTTCTTCCGTCTGTAAACACTGGGCCTCGCGCGTGTGTGTGTGAGCCGCAACGGAGGGCGGCGCAGCGCGAGCCAACCCAACCTCCATCATCCCCACGCAGGAGACGGCACTGTACGACGGGCAGCTCCAGTAGCTCCATCAGCTCCATCTAGAGCCGAGTCGAGTCGCACGTGGCATCACCAGGAGCGAGCAAGCAGCGGTCGCTGTCTACTTGCCTATCCGCCTCTCTCTACAGTATCCGTCGGTCGTTGTCTGTCTCTGCGTGAGTAGCGGACGGTCAGAGTCGCGGGGGACACAAGCACAAGCACACACCCTTCGGCGCAGTAGCTCTCACGATCCGGCGATCGCCTGACCCATCGCGACTTACGTAGACACGCGCGTACTACAGTCGGTGAGTGGCCGTATTCGTACCTGTGGTCGACGCTTGTCGGGGCACAAGAGCATAGGATATTCGGAATCACCATGAGCTCGCGACGCAACCACGGCGGCGGCGGCGGCGGCGGCGCGAATAACGCGGCAGCGGGCGGCCGCAAGGAGCGGCTCATGCGCGCCAAGCTCAAGAAGAAGATGCAAGAGGAGGAGAACGACCCGAACAGCACGCTGGCCACGACGTTTGAAGACATTCTGCAGATGTCAGATCTCTCGGAGCAGTCGCTGCTCGACAACCTGCGCAAGCGATACGAGAAAGACATGATCTACACGTACGTCGGTCCCATTCTCATCGCGATTAACCCGTACAAGGACCTGGGCAACGCCTACGGCGAGAACGCCATGACCGAGTACTACGGCAAGGCCATGGGCGCGCTGCCGCCGCACGTGTTCGCGCTGGCCGACTCGGCGTACACGCAGCTCATCCAGGGCGGCGCACTGGACCCGATGAACCAGAGTATCATTATCAGTGGCGAGAGTGGCGCCGGCAAGACCGAGACCACCAAGATCATCATGCAGTACCTCGCGCGTGCGACCAGCTACCGCGGCGCGCTGCAGAACGGCGCGCCTAGTCCGAACACGGCCGTCTCGCGTGCACTGGGCAAGCTGGAAGAGCGAGTGCTGGAGTCCAACCCGCTGCTCGAGTCGTTCGGTAACGCCAAGACGCTGCGCAACGATAACTCGAGTCGCTTCGGCAAGTTCATTGAGATCCAGTTCGACCACCACGGCAAGATCGTCGGCGCCGAGATCATGAACTTCTTGCTCGAGAAGACGCGCATCGTGTCGCAGTCGCTGGGCGAACGCAACTACCACATCTTCTACCAGGTACGGGGGCTGCTGAGTAATCCAGGATCTTTGATCAGTGCGAATGGCTGACGTTTCTGGATGGATGTAGCTGCTGGCTGGTGCTGACGACGCGCTGCGAGAGAAGCTGCAGCTGAAGACGCCGCAGGATTACGAGTACTTGCGCAAGTCGCAGTGCTTCAAACTTCCATCTGCGTACGTTGGGGTCTCGAATAGATGGAAGCATCGTTGTTTGCATGGGCTGACGATTTTGAACTTGCTGTGTTGCCTTTGGTAGAGATGATGAGGAAGAGTTTGTGACGACGCGGCACTGTATGAAGACGATTGGCATCGACGAGACGCGACAGGAGCGTGTGTTCGACTTGCTGGCCGCAGTGCTGCACTTGGGCAACTTAGAGTTTGCGATGGAAAACGAGACGAGCGTCGTCCACGGAGACGAGTCGAAGGCGGCGCTTACGTTGATTGCGAGTCTGCTTCGTGTGACGGAGGACGCACTTCTCCAGGCGCTGCTCACGCGTCAGCTGTACGTGGGTGGCAAGGTCATCGTGCAGCAGCAGCACGTGGACCAGGTTATCGACAAGCGTGACGCGCTGTCGAAGGCGATCTACTCGTCGCTGTTCTTGTGGCTCGTGTCCGAGTTGAACCGCACGATCTCCAAGCCGCAGGACAAGTGGGGCTTTATCGGTGTGCTCGATATCTACGGCTTCGAAAAGTTCGACTGGAACACGTTCGAGCAGCTCTGTATCAACTACGCGAATGAAAAGCTCCAGCGCCACTTCAACCAGCACATGCTCGAAGTGGAGCAGGAAGAGTACACGAAAGAAGGTATCGACTGGAAGCACATTGACTTCCAGGACAACCAGGCGTGTCTCGACCTCATTGAGGGCAAGCCGATGAACAAGCCAGGTATCTTCATCGCGCTCGACGATGTGTGGCGACTGAAGGGCGAGGAAGCGAACCGCAAGTTTGTCGCGATCCTGCATTCGTCGTTCGGCCGTGATCCAAATGCGGGCTCGAACACGTCAAAGACCATGCACGACTCGTACGTGCAGCCAAAGATGGACTCGACGCTGCGCTTCGGTATCAAGCACTACGCCGGTGAAGTCATCTACGACGCCAGCGGCTTCAACGACAAGAACAACGAGACGCTGAACGACGATATGAAGGAGCTCATTCGACAGTCGGCGAGTGATTGGGTGCGCAGCATCTTTGACCTGAATGTACAGTCGATGGAGGCTGTGCCAGGCAACACCAAGCGCCCTGCAGACCCGATGGCGATGTCGCGTCGCCCAACTGACCGTGTCGCGTCGCCAGCCTCCAAGGTCCCATCTCCTGGTGGCCAGGCCGGCACGACTGCCAATAAGTCGCGTAACTTGCGTGAGGTTTCTGTCGGCGCTCAGTTCCGATTCCAACTGCAGGAGCTCATGGGCAAGATCTCTCTGGCCAACCCTCGCTACGTACGATGTCTCAAGCCAAACGAGCACAAGCGACCAACCGAGCTGAACGACCCGGACGTGGCTCGCCAGCTCAAGTACTCGGGTATGATGGAAGCCATCCAGATCCGTCAGCGTGGTTTCGCGCTGCGTGAAGACCACGACGTGTTCTTCTACGACTACCAGTCGCTCGCACCTGAGACAGAGAACATCAACGAGCTCGTGGAAGAAATCTCGACAATGCTCGGTGCTGGCAAGGACCAGTGGCAGCTTGGTAAGACCAAGGTTTTCCTCAAGCGAACCGTCGCTTTCAAGCTTCGAAAGCTGCACACGTTGCGATGCAAGGCGGCGGCTCGTTCGCTCCAGAAGTGGTGCCGTAACATGAAGAAGGCTGCTGCTGCTACCCGCATCCAGACCAAGGTTCGCCAGTTCCTCGCGCGCCGACAACTGCTGCGCTTGCGTAACGCCGCGTATCGAGTGCGTGGCCTGTTGCGCTTGCGTGTTGACATGGTCAAGTACCAGCGCGAAGTCACCGTGTACCGTTACCGCTCCCAGCAAGCTGTCGTGATCCAGAAGTATGCGCGTGGCTACATCACCCGCAAGAAGAACTTGCTTCAACCGTTTGAAGGATTGGGACCAAAGGAGCTGGACGAGAAGATTGTGGAGCTTGAGCATGCGATCGCTGATGCCGCCAAGAACAAACAGTTTGAGCTGTGTGCCAACTTGCAGAAGGACCTTGAGAAGATCGTCGAGGCTCGCATGAAGGTCCGCACAGCGAAGGAAATTGACACTGAGATTGCCAAGCTGAACGTGGAAATGGAGCAAGCGGCCCAGAGCAAGCAGTTCGCGCGTTGCGCCGAGATCCAGAAGGAACTAGAAGACCTGCAAGAGCAGCGCCGCAACATCAAGGAAGACTTGAACGAGCTGGAGCCTGCGGAGCTCGACGAACGTATTCGTGCCGTGGAAGCTCAGATTGCCGACGCGATGAAGGCACGCGACTTCGAGAAGTGCGGTACTCTCCAGACGGACATGGATATTCTTGTCGCGATTCGCAAGACGAAGCAGACGCCACAAGAGATGGATGCTGAGCTCGCTCGCCTGAACAAGGTGATCGCGCAGCACATGCAGCGGAAGGAGTTCGACAAATGCGCGTCAGTGCAGAAGGAGATCGACGAGCTGAAGACACGCAGAGAAAAGTTTGGTCCGATCACGCCTGCCCCAGCTCCAGCCCCAGCTCAGGCTCCTACGCCAGCACCAGTGCCGGCTGCATCCCCACTGAAGCCAAAGGCTGGTCCTGCAGCGACATTCGCTGCGGCTGCCGCACCTATGTCAGCGCCAGCGGCGATGCATGGTACGAACCCTACGGTGCACCGAGCTGCTGCGGTCGTCAGCGCTGCCCCATCCGTGGGTCCAAGCGTGGCAGCTCAACCAACGATTGTTGCTCAACCGAAGAAAGCAGTTGCAGCTATGTCGCCAACGCTTCAGCCAGCTGCGCCACCAACGCGAGCTACTATTGCAAAGCCCAGCATCGCGGCTCCAACGCCACAGCCTGTCCCAGCTATTTCAGCTATCAAGGCGAACGCTTTCGAAGGCCGCCCCCGCTCAGGATCGGGAAGCTCCGTTGTGTCGACGCAGTCGTACGCTAAGTCGACCATCTCGATGGCCTCCACCGTGAACCGACTGAAGAAGAAGGACTCGAGTGCGGATGCCTCGCGCTCAGTTGAGCGTCTGCGCCCTGCGAAGCCAGTGACCGTGTCTGAGGACATCTCTGTCTTTGAGGCGGCCAAGATCATGAAGGCGAACCGCGCTGCTGCTGTGATCGTCGTCGATGTGGAAGGTGCGCTCGCGGGTATCTTCACTGATACTGATACTGCTCGTCGCGTGGTTTCCAAGGGTCTTGACCCGCACACGACCCCAATCGGCTCGGTGATGACACCACAGCCCAAGTGCGTGTCATCGGATGACACCGCGGCCTTCGCACTGGATATGATGCTCACTGGTCGCTTCCGTCACCTGCCTGTGGTGAACGCGGAGAGTGGAGTTGTCACCGGTGTGTTAAACGTGGCCAAGTGTCTCCACGATGCCATTCGCCGTATCGAAAGCTCGTCCTCGCAGCTCAAGCAGGAGCTGGGAAACTCGTCGGGCAACGCGATGCTCCGTGGCATGCTGGAGAAGATGCTATCGCCGACTCTGCAGGACGTGCTTGCGGCTCCAGGAGAGACGCAGGCGCCACAGGTGCACGAGTATGAAAGCATTCTTGAGGTGTCCCACAAGATGGCGGAGGCGAAGAAGCCTGCGCTTGTCGTGTCTGATGGTCACCACCCAGAGTTGATCGGTATCTTCACGCCAAAGGATCTGCTTCACCGTGTGATCGCTGCCAACATCGACCTTGACACTCCAGTCGGTGACGTGATGACACCCGAGCCAGAGTCGACGACGCCTGAGACGACCGTTCTCGACGCTTTCCACATCATGCACGATGGCAAGTTCTTGAACTTGCCTGTTGTGTCTCCTGCATCTGGCGAAGTGCACGGCATCGCCGACGTCTTGTCGATTGCCGTGGCTTCGTTTGGCCAGGGTGAGTCGCGTGACATGGGCAAGTTCTGGAATGCCGCGTTTGATCTGAACCACCACGATCCGTTCGATGACAATGCCTCGGTCTCGGGCATGTCAGTGTCGGGAATGTCGACATCTGGAGCTTCGGTGACGAGTCGTGCCCGTCAGCGCAAGAACCGCGACAAGGATGTCAACATCCGTCCAGTCTCGAGTCTTCGCCCAACGCCGGCTGTGGTGATCGGTGAGAACGTCAGCATCGTGGAAGCTGCGACGCTGATGAGTCAGAAGCGGTCGGATGCACTTCTTGTAGTCGACGACTCTGGCGCGTTGACTGGTATCTTGACCGACACTGATATCTGTCGCCGTGTGCTCGGCGCTGACCTTGAGCCAGCGAACGTTGCTGTCTCCGCTATCATGACCAAGAACATCAAGTTCGTTGCTCCAGAAGATAGCGCGATTGATGCCATGCTTACGATGCAGGAAGGCCACTTCCGCCACTTGCCCGTGGTCAGCCGTGACACTGGCACCATCGTTGGTGTTTTGAACATCGGCAAGTGTATCTACGACGTCTCAAAGCGCCTGGAACACGCAATGCAGTCGACCGAGCAACTCAAGCAGTCGCTGGAGAAGAGCGGAGCCTCGTCGACGGTGCAGCAGCTCCTCGGACCAATGTTGCAGAAGTTGTCGTCGCCTACGCTTGGAACAATTTTGGAGAACGAGAAGCGTTCTAACAGCTCGGCTGCTGCGCCTCGTGTCCCGAGAGGATCAACCGTTAAGGAAGCGGTGAAGCTCATGTCCAGCACCCGCAAGGCGGCGCTCGTTGTGGATGGCACGCGCTCGGACCGTCTGATCGGCTTGTTTTCTCCAAACGAACTGGTGATGAAGGTCGTTGCCAAGAATCTGGACGCTGCGACGACTCGTGTGGAAGACGTCATGCTGAGCGATCCTGAAATCGCGATGCCTTCGACCTCGGTGCTCGACGCGCTTCACATCATGCATGACTCGCAGTGTCTCAACATCCCTGTCGTGATGGACGGTAGTGCTGACCAAGTCGCTGGTCTCGTGGACGTGCTGGCATTGAGCTACGGCACGATCGAGACGATCTACGGCGAGGACCGCGAGCAGATGCAGGAATTCTGGAACACGGCTTTGCAGCTGGACCAGCCGACAAACCTGCCAACGCAAGGTTCGACGACGCGGCAGCGCACGACGCTGCAGGCTTCAAAGAAGGCTGCTGGCCCGCAGGACGTTGATCGGACTGTCGCGCAGCTTCGTCCATCGCGTGTGCTGACGATCTCGGACAATGCGTCCGTTGAAGAGCTCGCGCGTATGATGGGTCGTAGTCAGACTGACTGTGTGCTCGTGGTCTCTGACGATGGCATGCTCGTTGGTATCATCACCGATACGGATCTCACACGACGTGTCGTGTCCGAGAACAAGCCGCTCGACGCAACTCGTGTCGCCGACGTCATGACGAAGAACCCCACGTTCGTGGCCAACGAAGACCAGGCCATTGAGGCACTTTGCCGAATGCTCGAGGGCAAGTTCCGCCACTTGCCGGTTGTTGACGCGTCCGGTTCGGTCGTTGGCATCCTCAACATCGGCAAGTGTCTGTACGATGCGATCCGCAAGATGGAGAAGTCGGAGCAGTCGAACGCGTCGCTTCGCCAGTCGCTCGAGAAGGAGCTGAAGGGTAAGGGAGGTCGCGGTGCGGCGTCGACTGCGAACTTGTCGCTGCTTCTTGGTCCAATGATGGAGAAGATCTTCTCGCCGGATATCAAGAGCGTGATCGACCACGAGGGTGTCGAGCCGCCGCGTGTCCAGCCATACACGTCTGTGTACGAAGTGTCGAAGGTGATGGCTGCAACTCGCAAGGCGGCGCTTGTTGTGAGCAACCGTGGCCAGTACTTCGGTCTTTTCACACCCAAGGACATGCTCGAGAATGTGCTTGCGAAGGGACTGCCCGTTCACACGACGCCTGTGTGTGAGGTGATGTCAGAGGATGCAGTCACGATCTACGGCTCGACGACTGTGATTGAAGCCATGCACTCAATGCATGAAAACAAGACGCTGTACCTCGGCGTGCTGCAGTCCGAAACAGCCCGACAGGCCATTGGTCTCGTGGATGTGCTCTCTCTCAGCTACGGATCGTTTGCCAAGGGAAGCCCGAGCGACTGGCGTGCCTTCTGGAACGCTTCGTTTGATGCCGCGCAGACGATGGATGATGATGATGACACCTCGTCGGTCCACAGCTTCCGCAGTAGCTTCTCGCTGATGCACCGCAGTGTTCACGATGCGCCTCGAAAGGCCAGTCCTGTCACAGGCGACTCCCGCCCAGTCTCCAAGCTCCGTCCTTCCAAGTGCGTGACGATTCGTGAGGACTCGACTGTGGCTGAAGCTGCTGCTGAAATGGGTCTGACCCACACAGACGCCGCGCTTGTGATTTCCCACGATGGTGTCCTCAAGGGTATCTTGACCGACACGGATGTCACGCGTCGTGTCGTGGCCTTGGGCAACGACCCAACCTTCATCAGCGTCAGTGACGCCATGACACCGAACCCGAAGTTCGTCGATGAGAAGGACAGTGCCATGGACGCCATGTTCATGATGCTTGAAGGCCGCTTCCGACACTTACCAGTTGTCGACTCGCAGGGTATGGTCGCCGGTATGCTGCGAATCCAGAAGTGTCTGTACGACTCCATCACGCGATTGGAGAAGGCTCAGCAGGCATCGAGTGGTGCGATCCGTGAGAAGTTGGAGAAGCAGCTGATGGCCAGTGGCCTGGGTGCTGGACTGGGTGGCAACGATAGCGCCATCCAGCAGCTCCTTGCGCCAATGGTGGAAAAGCTTTTGTCACCTACACTCGAGACTATTCTCAAGGACGACACGATGCCGCCGCTTGTGCGTTCCACAGACACCGTCATGGAGGTTGCGCGTCTGATGGCTTCGACTCGTAAGGCAGCGTTGGTGGTTGAAGATGTCGGAGGCTTCAAGGGAGGCCGCGCGTCGTCGCTCACTGCTGGTAAGAAGCTCATCGGTGTGTTCACGCCAAAGGATCTCCTGCTACGCGTTGTCGGCGCCGGTTTGGATGCGGCGATGACGACTGTGAGTGAGGTCATGACGCCGAACCCTGAGTCGGTATCGCCAAAGACCTCGCTCGTGGACGCTCTTCACGTCATGGACGAGCACAAGTTCCTCCACTTGCCCGTCGTCGATGAGACCAACGGTACGATCTTGGGCATGGTCGACGTTCTGTCGCTCTGCTACGGCACGTTTGCAAAGGGTGCTGGGCATGGCTCGGGTGGTGGTGACTCCAGCGACTGGCGCTCCTTCTGGGATATGTCGCTTGCATTGGCGCGCGATGACGACGAGCGCAGTGAGTCGGGAAGTCTCCACAGTGTGAGTGTTGCAGGGTCCAAGGCGTCACGACGACCCAAGGCCAAGAGCGTGAGTCGAGGCCGTAGTTTCACGGGCTCGTCAATCGAGCGAAAGGAAGCTGAGGGTGCGTTGCGACCAGTGTCGAAGCTTCGTCCGCGTCCAGTGACTCGCATCAACGAGTACATCACGGTCACGGAGGCTGCGCGACGGATGCGCCAGTCGCGGTCCGAGGCCGTTGTGATCACAACGGATGAGGGGGAGCTGCGAGGTATTTTGACGGATACGGACATCACGCGTCGTGTGTTGGCGAAAGACATCGATCCGGACGCGTGCTCCGTGTCTTCTGTGATGACCAGCAACCCAAGCTGCGTGCAGATGGACGACCCGGCGATCGAAGCGATTACGAAGATGCTGGAAGGTCGCTTCAAGCACTTGCCTGTGGTTGGTGCCGATGGTATCATCCAGGGCATGCTCGACATCTCCAAGTGTCTCTATGATGCGATTAGCTGCATGGAGAAGGTGCAGCAGTCGACTGAGGCGGCTGCGTCCGAGTTCTCGCGAGACCTGGGCTCCGGCTCGTCGCTTCAAAGACTGCTCGGCCCGATGATGGAGAAGATGGTGCGTCCGACGGTCGCGATTGCTCTGGAAGGTGAGCCCAAGCCGCCAGTGGTGCAGCTGTCGACGTCGGTCTCCGCAGCGGCGAAACTCATGGCGTCGACGAAGAAGGCGGCGGTCGTTGTTGATGGTGCCGATATTGTTGGTATCCTCACTCCAAAGGACTTGCTGCGGAAGCTCGTTGCCAAGGGCCTGGATGCCTCGACGACTGCTGTCGAGGAGGTCATGACAAACGACCCGGAGTCTCTTGGCCCGAACGCGCGTATCCTCGATGGTCTGCGTCTCATGCACGATGCTGGCCAGCTCTTCATGCCTGTGCTGACGGAGAGCGGCGATATCTACGGTATGGCCGATGTGCTGTGTCTGAGCTACGGTCAGTTCTCCAACTCGTCGACGGCCAACGGTGGTGGTGACTGGAGACAGTTTTGGAACACTGCCATGAACCTGCAAGACGAAGCTGGTGGTATGTTTGACGCGGATGAGACCGCCTCGGTTGGAACGATCGAGGATTTCGAGCGCAGTGAGTACCGAGGCAGCATCACGGCTCCAAGCCGCGACTCGATCGGTCTGCGAGGCTTCTCAGCCGCGAATGCGTATGCAGAGCTGGGTGAGAGCGCGTCCGTGATCAGTGCGGCACCGACGGCGACGACAAGCGTCATGTTCTCGAATGTGGGCGACGACGCGTTCGTGTTCAAGGTCAGCGACAAAGCTCAGGGCCACTACCACCGCATCATGTGTCGCTACGACACGATCAGTGTGCTGTTTGAGCAGGTTCGTGCGAAGGTGAACGCTGCACCGGAGGACGAAGTGCGTCTCAAGTACGAAGACGACGACGGCGACCTCGCCGTGCTCTCGACGGATGAGAGCTTGATGGAGGCTGTGAACATGGCCAAGCGTGCGGGCTGGAAGCGTATCGTGCTGCTCGTGGACGTGATCAAGGCCGGCGGCAAGAAGGCGGAGAAGAACGCCGACAAATCGGCCTCGTCTTCACCGGCGAACGGCAAGGCCCGCCCACGTAAGCTGACCAAGGTCGATGAAGACATTGAGTCAGATGCCGAAGAGGAAGAAGAAGAGGAGGAGGAAGAGAAGATTGTCGAGGCGAAGAAGCCGAAGACCAAGCGCAACTCGCGCAGCAAGACTCAGGAGACGGTGGAGCCGGCCAACAACATGGTGCTGATCATCGGTGGCAGTGCCGCGTTGCTCGGCTTGGGTCTCGTCGCGATGCTGTTCATGAAGAAGAAGAACTAGAGATTTTGTGTGTGAGACGTACTACAGAACCCCGTGGAACCAGGGGACGACGGGAGCGTCCTGACAGACAGCCACGTTCACTTGCGGTTCGCTTCTCCAGCTTCCAACCGCGTCCTCGCTTGTGACTGCAGACCACAAGTGGCGATGCCTAGAGAGATAGAGAAGTAAGGCGACGAAGCGGAAGCTCCGTTAGATGATCCAAATGCCTATAATCCCCCCCACCAATATAAACGCAGTATCTTTGTCCATCGACGCGAGACAGACATGGAATTTGACGTGGCTTGTGCTTGACTGAAGAGCTACACCATCTCACTGGCAGTGCCAGCGCTGCGGCGCTTGCCGCCTCGGCTCGTGGTGGACGACACCGTCGCACCCGTGCTGTCAGACGCGTACTCGTCGTTGTCATCGTCGTCGTCGTCGATCACAAACTTGGGCGTTTTGCTCTTCTTGCTGGGCGACTTGGCACTCGTGAGACCGGCTTTCTCCTGCATCTCGGCCTTGCTAGGTGACTGCGTGGCCGCGAGCGTGTGGTCTGCACGCGCGTCTTTCTTGAGGAAGCTGTCCTGGACCCAAAACTGGAGCGCGTTCATCAGACACGGGCACGCGATCATCACGAGCACGAGCTCCACGCGTGGGTACGGCTGCAGCGGCGCGAAGAGCCACAGCGCGAGCTGCGCAAGCGGCTTCTCGCAGATCACGATGAAGATGGCGATCACGAGCTTGGTCACGAAGATCACGAGGATCCACGAGCTGAGCTGCTTGAGCCAGATCGAGATCTGCACGGGGTCGCCGTAGTCGCCGGGCGTCGTGAGCGACGTCCAGTTGCAGCGCAACGCCAGTGACGAGAACATCTCGAGGAAGACCCAGTTAAGCACGACGCCGATGGTCGTGTCCATGGTGAAGTTGACGAAGTAGAACGCGCATTGGTCCACGCCCGCTGCCTCGGCCGCGAGCTGGGCGACGTCCGGGCCGTTCTCGTACTGGTACAACAGGATCGCGATGAGCAGGTTCGCGACGTGGGCGAAGCCCGCTCCAACGAGCTGCTTGGAGGCATCAAACGCCCAGATCTAGAGCCACAAAGAGAGAGAAAGAGGTGAAATGAGCCCGTGGAAGCGAGCAGCTACACCGCATTTGACACGCACCGTGAGCGGCCGCTGTGGGACTTCACGCGTGCGCTTGACCACGAGCACGGAGAGCGCGATGAAGCCCAGGAGGATCTGCAGCAGCGTGGCGAAGCCGCCGCTCAGCAGCTTGCACTCCTCGAGATTCGCGTCCTCGTTGCTCGTCCACATCGACATGATTGATGGCCGGACTTTCGGAGTGTAACCTTTCACCCAAAGTGACGATGATGGAACAGAAAACAGCAGGATGCGGAAAAGTGTACCCGTCGTCTTCGACAGGGTTACGCTCGTTGGACTCGTTGGAGGGCGTAACCGCGTACCACTATTGCAATGGTGATTGGATGAAAATAGACTATTTTCTGCGAATCAAGTGAAGGTGACGGATCTTTCGATGTTGAAGTGTCCGGTCGAAAAGACGTTGAGACAGCGCCCAACTGCTAATAGAAGGGGGGGGGAGGGGGGGGCTTACTTTGCTGGCGGCAGTGCCTAAAAAAAGGTTGTACGGTGCATCATCATTTGCAAAACGTCGTCCAAGTCTAATTACGCAGGCCAGAAAGTGAAACGAGTAGTGATGGTTTTGCCAGTGGCTCTTGGGATGGAGCTTCCTGGCGAAGCCCGTGGGTCGTCGCTGCCATTGTATTGTAGTTTTCTCTCCGTCGCCGAAAGTGTCCTCTGGCCAGTAGCCTAACTCTCTCTCAACCGCCTTGGCGATGATGCGGCTGCCTTTGATCAAAGTGCTGCTCTTCTTGCTGAATGTATGGTCGACGGCGTTGACTCTGCTCACACTGCCGGAGAATCGAATGGTGGAGCTGGTCACGGGCCGGTACGGCAGTATTCGTCAGCGGCTCCGCGCGGGCTCGATTAACACGGACATCATCGAGCAGAACTACTTTCGACTGAATGACCTGGCGACGCCCAGGGAGATTGCCGACTACACGTTTCTCACCACGCCACGCCGAGACCCGAGCTCCATTGGCGACTACCAGAGCGTCTGCACCAACATCAACACCAACACGAATCCCGTGCTGACCAACACGTACACCGACTTCTGGGGCCACGGTCCGAGACGCGTTCTGTTCTACGTGTACAGCATCTCCGCGCCCTTCTGCGACGTCCTCAACGTCAAACCGGCGTGGCGTGACACGTGCATTAAGAACAATGGCGGCAACGCGACGACGTGCTACCAGTACGTGCTCAACAACTTCGATACTCTCCGCAAGGACCGCAAGATCCGGCTGCTGGTCAAAAACGACTTTGGCGGCCGTGGTGTTCCGTTTCTGCGGTGCCTCGAACGGCCCCTCGCAGCGTTTGACTTCCGAGCCGACTTACTCGTGCACCAGACGTACTGGGAGGGTGGCGCGTACCACGTGTCCATCCGATCCAGTGACTGTGGCACCATTCCACTCGCGCAGGATGCCGCGCTGCGCTACACGCTCTTTGAAGGCACGAACAAAGATGAAGGCGCCGACATGCTGGTCGCGATGCCGCCTGTTGGCTGGTTCTCGAACCTCGTGTCCTTGCTGTACAGCGTTGTGACACTAGTGATGATTGCCCAAGGCGTCCTGCTCGCACTCTTCCACACGTCGACGGTTCGTTATCTGCCCAACGGCGTGCGTATCAACGAAAAGAACGCCAAGTTGCGGTACTTTACGCCTGCAATGGAGGCGGTGATCTTTGCGTCGGGCCACGAGCGTTCTGTGATCACATTCAAAGGCAAGTGGCTCCTGGCCTCGGATGTGTGGATCAACCACTGGCTGTACATGTACCTGAGCATCTTCGACGCGCTGGCCAACATCCGCATCACGTACGTCATGTTCCAGTACTCGACGTCGCTATTGATCTTGAAAGTCCGGGTCACAAGCCTGCTCTTCCTGTTCTCGGCTGTGTACAAGATCTCGTGGATCATGTGTCTCGTCCAGACGTTAGTTCGCTTCTTTTTCAAGTTCGTCGCGCGTGTGCTGCGAGGCTTACGCCTCATACGGTCACAAACACGCGAAAAGATCGTGTGGAACATCGACGGCGCGTCGATTTTCCTCACCTACCGGGTTTACAACGTCCTGCTGTGTCTGCTCACGGTCGCTCTGCTAGTTGTGAAAGGCACTCCGTCATTCATGGAGCGTGCGACGCCCTACAAGGTCGCTGCGTACGGTGGAGCGCCTAAAATCGCTGGCTTTTGGGGCAGTGAGATCATGTGCGACTTATTCACACTCCTAGGCCTGCTCACAGTCATCGGACAGGTCGTCGGTGTCTTGCTGCTCTTCACGAAGTATCGGCTAGTCGCTGATAATCGAGTCATGCGACTGATGCAGGCGCGTTACGTGATCTCTGGCTGGGACGGACTCCTCGCGGCCGACCTACTGGGGCTAGACACAGGCGACGAGGAGTTGCTCCTCAACAACACCGCCCACACTCAGTGTTCGCTCGGGTCGCTGCTGCAGCTGATGTATATGTCCGGTCCCAGTGGTCTCGTCAATTTGGCAGGCGACTACATCTTCCATGACGGAGGCTTCTCGAAAGAGCCCGTCAAGTTCCACTACACAGTGACCCAGGCTATGACGATGGGCTTGTTTGAGACGGGCAACGGCTCATCGACGAGTAAGTACGTGACTCCAACTAGCACGCCGAGCCACGCTGTCACTGCCGCTGCCTCTGCGAATCGCACCGTGGCAAGAGAAGGCAAAGAAGAACCTGCAGCTGAGCTGGGCCCCAAGACGAGCATCTTCACTCGTCGAGTGAGGGTCGTTTCCGAAGGGTACTTTGGGCGCCTGTTGCTCGTGGATGCGACCAACACGGGGCAGCTCGTCACGAACAAAGAGACAGGATCGAGAGAGTACGAAGTCGTTGATTCGTTGACCACGATGTCGATCCTGGACATCAAGTGGCTGCTTGGCAACGGAAAGAAGTTGCGCATCGAGTAAAGAGCCCCAAGGCAATCTTCAAAATAGCGAATTATGGAAATTAACTTGCCGTTTACCGGAAAATGTCTATAATAAACCATATTTCGACAATTGAGACAGCGTACAGTGCAATAATCGGTCGTGGTGAGAGTTCCTGTGCTTGCGGTTGCGATGGGCGCGCATCTCCGGCCCATGCGTGGCCCACGGGCCACTCTGCCTGGATCTTCCATGGGCCACAAGACAGTCGTCTTCTTCAGCGTTCGCTGACCATTCATCGCGGTTAACATTTTGATAGATATGAACACCAACACTAAAGCAAACTACTCCGACTCTTGTGAATTGCCCTTCCTTGAGGCATTCTCCTTCTCTTCCGAGTCGTCTCCTTGGTCCAGCAGGAACGAAATCCGCAGCTTCTCCTTTGCCTGGGCCTCTTCCTTGCTTTCTTCCACACCGAACTCCAGTTCTTTCAGCATCCGATGCTCTTCAGCTTGTAGTCGATCTGGCACCTGGCCATCCTGGGAGATGACGATGCCATTCATGAGCGTAGCGACATCTTCTACTCGGATGCCTGCACTTAGCAGGGCTTCTGCCAGCTCAATGTTTCCCTTCTCGGAGATAATGCGGCCGTCTTCTGTGAACCGGTAGATGCCAACGACTGACACTGGCACGTACATGCCGATCACTCTCGACGTGAGATCCTCATTGTCGATCGCATGGGGGAAGAGGTACTTGATGGTGTTCCGGGAGAGGATGACGTGGTACGTCGTGAAGCAGTACAAAATCGGGTCTTCTTCCGGGCCGGTGATGTTGACACGGTTGATATCGCCCACGAACGACGCGTACGCAGACGTGAAGTAGCTCCACTGGGCCAGCGATCCTTGGGGGCCCTTGTGGTCACCATACACCGCCTCGGGATCCACTATCCGATACAGGAACTCCCTCTGCGTCTGGGCCTTGACCAACGCACTGGCCTTCGATGCCGCCGATGGCTCCGCCGCTCCTGCTCGAAGGCGTCTCTCGACTGGTACGCCGTACCGGAACAGGGTGAAGTACTCGCGCACGAGCTTCTCCAGCGAGCCGTGCTGGTGGTGGCGCTTGAGCATCATCTTGGACGTGTAGATGCTCTTTTTCGTCACGAGCTCCGACACTTCCTCTCGCAGCGTCTGTACTTTCTCCTCGAGCCCGCCGACATGCTGCTTGCGGCGCTCACGGAACTCCTTGCAGCGCTGGCGATTGGGCTTGGGCGTCTTGCGCTTGGCCGTGGAGCCCGTGGTCGTGGCTCCACCAGATCCACTGGCAGCAGTCATCATCAGCGCCGTCGTCGTAGCTGCTCGTGCAGTAGTGGGCCTGGACGCGTCGCGGACGACAGACGGCGGGGCAGTCGCGTCCGGACGCCTGCGTCTGTGGCTGCTCGTGGGCAACCGCGCACTGTCGTCGGCCATGGCACAGCGAAGGACCGGCGTCTGGGGAGCTCAGGTCGGGTCTAGCGAAGGAGGAGGGAATGGAGTCGTCACCGAAGCCATCCGAAATCGTTTTGCGCTGACGATGGCCACGGGAGCAGTCTATTTTCGTAATTATAGACACCAAAATGGATGCTTTTGAGGGATGTGATTGGAGGATAATCTAGATGGTTAGGTCTCCTTGTGTGGAAGAATGACTGCGAGGTGTTCACAACAGTAAAGACGACGAGCCGCCTGGTCGTGGGTTTTGGCGGCCGACACGACACGCAGCCTACTTGGGTCAGGTGGGGTAGTGTATGGGTCCAGCATTCGACGGAACTGGACAACACAGAGCCTATCCCAATGTATTGCGTTGATGCGCCAGGCTTCCCTAATGCGAGCCAAGCCAAACTAAGCCCCTCGCTTGCCGTCAAGAGTTTGACAGGGCTTGGAGACATCCCCCACCCCCATCCGTCGGTCTAACAGGATTCGGGCCAGCTGGTTGCCACCTTCGAGTCGTCATCACTGGTTGAGTCGTCAGACTCGAGATCCGAAAATTCGAAAATCTCAGTGACACGATTTCCATTTTTCACGTTTGCATTCCTCACTCTGGCCCAGAGTCTGGGTGGGCTCCATCGTCATCGTCGTCGTCGTGAGAACCACTGGAGAGGCGGCTACATGTCTTCCGCGTCCTGACCGTCGTCCTGGTCCCACGGGTCGCGTTGTGCCACGTCAGCCTTGGGGTACGCGTCGCTGTAACCCCGCAGTGAGGCCTGGAAGTCCTCCAGTGCATCGACGTTCATACCGGCCTGCATGAACTCGTACAAGATGCGCTTGTCGCCGCGGCTCATGGGCGCCGTGAGGCAGCCGAGGAACTGGCCCACGCCGCTGGAGAGAGCGAGTTGCGACGCGGCGTCCACCGCGTCAATGCAGTCGTTCTGGTCGACGTACACTTGGTCGGGAGACCACTCGACCACGCTATTGTTGGGCTGGAAACGTTGCATCGCAGTCTGAAGAACTGAGGCATACGCGTCGAATTCACCGCGGAAATGGACGCGGCGGAACCGAGGCGGCGCCGAGATCGCAGTTCCGTTGTATGAGCCAAAGCCACGCGCACTGCGTCGTTCCCATTGTGGCAGCAGCGAGTGGGCGGTCCATTTCAATTGCTCAACGTCCGTGAGCGCCGTGGCTTCGTCGACGATCGTGACGGGATTCTCCGTCAGAGGAAACCGCGCTGCCAGCTCCATAATCTTCATGCTTGGTACGATGCCTTCCAGCAGACCGTAGATTGTCGCGGAGCCAGTGGAACGGAAGGCTGACAACGCGATCTCAATGGCAGTGGCAGCAAACGACGCGGCGCTGCTGAGCTCATGGCTCGAAGCTGCTACTTTGTAGCGTCGGGAGGAGCTGCTTAGAGCCACGGGGATGAATACACCCGAGATATCGATAAACGACGCCACGGAGGCGGCTAGGTTGATTCTGCGGCGCGCATCGATCTTGGATTTGTCGCGGCTTTCAATACCAGCACTGTACAGATTCACGTCGCTGTGGTCGGAAAGCGGGTAGTTCCAGTCGTTACCGAAGGTCGCGACCACAGCACTGGGACACTCTTCGTTCAAATACGTCAGCACTTCGAGCGACAATCCAGCCCATGCAGAGTCCATATCCACAATATTCTGGATGAACCGGAGGTTGTCACACTCTTCCAGCACGGCGCGAAGGCGGTCTTCAATGCGATCCATTGTAGACAACGAGATGCTGCCGTCTCGAGACACAGTCTGGCCTTCGTAGAAGTTGTGGAGCGGCATGTACGGACGGAACTCGTCGATCTCCACGAGGTTTCGCTCCGAGAAGTAGTCCCAGTTCCAGTACTCAGTGCTCGGGAGGAACGACGACGCCGGAGGCGCTGCCGGCGTCTGGTCGTACACTTGGACTCCACCACTCCTATAACACCCCTGTCAGTACACACACCAATCGTTTCAGAAGCCACGACGCATCGTACCATGACCGAGGATCGGGCTGTGGCGCGTCGCGGTTCACTGCTCGTGTCGTCGATGTCTTGCGGTGGATTCGGCCTACGAAGCCGCAACAGCAGCGCAACGTCAGCAACCGCCTCTATCATCACACACAGCCCATCGATTCCTCACCTTTCGCTTCAAACGCGAGCACACGGGGCTTGCCATCGCTGCGATGCAGCCCCGACTCTCAGCACCACAAGATCCACACGGCGTTAGTGTCCACACGTGTCATGCCACACAGTGACGACAGCACCTACGTTGCCATCGTTCAGCTTCTCGATCGCATACAGCTGCGCGCCGATGGTGTTGGCTGCCGTGCCGAACTGCAGACGCAGGGTCTCCTCCGCCAGACTCGTCGTCTCCATTTCCGTTGGCGTCTTGGATTGTGCGTTGATACGCTTCCAACAAACTTCGACCAGAGTAACAGCCAATCAGAAGCTCTGATTCAATAATTTCAACCAATCATAGAATACCATTTTCGTGAGCTGAGACCATGAGAAGCTTTTGGCATTTTCCACACAACCGTCTTGTCTCCGACATCTCTACAACATCCTGCCCACATAATCTATCGCGCTGCCTACTCGTGCTTGTGCTTCATAGCCACATTTTGTTCTTCTTCGACTTCACCGGCTTCACGTTCCTCGTCATCCGTGTGTGCTGCCACTTCGCCTGGCTCCTCCATTTTCACATCACCGTCCTCAGCCTCGTCCTTGACTTTTACTTTCTCTTCTTCGTCGACGGATGGACTGCCGTAGTCTGCCGAGAAGATCTTCTCCCGCAGTTCTGGACACCGCGACAGGAGCTGCTCATAGAAGCCGCGGCATTGCTGGAAGGGTTGACTGGACCACAACGCCTCAAACTCTTCCAGTGACGAGCACGCCTGACGAATCGACCCGACCGTTCGACGTGCATAAGTTGCAACGACACCAGCATCGACACCAGAGCTGGACTTCTCGAGGATCTGGACGGCGCCCGCGAGAACCATCGCGGCCTTTTCGTGGAAAATGGGCACAGGGAACGTCTTGACAACCTGCTGCTTGACCGACTTTCCGTTCGCTTCGGTCGAAGTCTCTGCCTCTTCGCCGTCGTCTGCTTCATAATAATGCAAAATCGAACCGTTGGTTTGTCGTGCAGTCTCGATGCGTGATCGTAGTAGCCTCACAAAGAACCCATCCACCAGAGTCTTCCAAACCGACGAGTTCTGAAGTGCCTCCACTGAAGAGCTTCCTGCAGATTCCGACTCGGCCGAGGCATGGGACTTGACGTCGTTCAGCACGATGTCCCCAAGAGAATGCAGGAAGACCCTGTCGCGGAAGAGGATGTCGTCTTCTACGAGCACGAGGAGGTGCAGCAAATGGGCCGCGAGCTCGGCGTGGTTGTCTTTCAGTGACTGCAGCACGAACGCCTTCGTCAGGGATCGAATCGCTGAGCTCGCTCGAAGCATGTTCTCCCACAGCAAACTGTCAGCGATATCTTCCTTCAGCGCCTTCGGTTCCCGATGAGCTGTAGAGGATGGAAGTCCGATCCGGTAGGTTGCTATTGATCGAATCAAAAGCGGAAGCACGACTCGCATGGTCACGACTTGAGGGGCTCGGAGCACGTAGTCCTTCTTGCGAAGCATGCGACGCACACTCGCAGGATTTCCAATCTGAAGGAGCTGCACAAGACCGCGACACATGAGATTGTCTGTCGGGATCTCACGCTTCTGCCAACAGGATACGAGTGTCTTCAGCAGCGTGTCACACAGCATTTGCTTCACGTGAGGATCGGTGAGAATCATGGCGACGTCAGCTAGTGTCTCGTCACAGATACCCTCAGGAACCATCCCAGTCTGGTCGACGTCGCCGAAGTCCTTCAACGTAACGACACCCGAGCTCGTCAGCATGGTCATCGCCTCTGCCGGCCCACTCTTCTTTCGCTTCTTTGCTCGAATACGCTGTGGCTCGCCTCGAAGCGTGATCGCATTCTTCTCGATGATCTCCAGCCCTCGCTTGCCCACCCGCTTGCCTTCCTTGTAGAAAACCGTCGTATCCGGGTTGAACGTCATGCAGTTCTTGATCATAAGGTTGAAATCCTCCGTGAACGAGTCAAGAGTCTTGTACTTGCCCTTCTTCGCCTTCTTGCGCATCGTCGACAGGTCCATCGGTTCTTTGATGATGTCTCTGTAGTTCGGCACATCGTCCGGCACTGGCTCGGCAAATATCAATCGAACATCGATCTTCGCGATTTTGTCCAATACAATGAGCAGCTGATCGACCGGCGGAGGACCCAGCACGATCTCAAAGTGGTCTTCTTCTTCCTGGATCTCGGATTTCTTCTTGAACTTCTTGTTCAGCGGAACATCGCCAACACGAAGCTTCTTGACCACTGTCAGCAGCTCATGCAGCTGCGAGACGTCCATACTGCTCTGGTTCTTGACGGCTCGCTCCAAAAACCAAATGAACTTGTGCAGCGGATCTGTTCGCATCTGGGTTGTGGTCTTGTCTCGCTGGAGGTTTGCCAGATCACAACGCAGAGCGCCGAGAAACGGCACGTAGTCGACGTAGTCCTTGGCGTTGGTGTTGGAGCTGCCTGGGATATTTGCAGTCACGACGTACTCCTTGAGAATCTCCAACGTCGCCAGGTACAGGGATTCCGAGTCTCCGATCATGTCGCTGAGCGCCTGCAACGCCGGACTCTGCCGCCGCCGCTCCTCGGGGGCGATAAACCACGGGTTCTGCGCGGTGCTGCGTGCCGACGGCGACGGCATGTGGCTCGTCACGTTCCACAAATCGCTGGTTCCATTCGCACCCGCCGTTCGACTCAGGGACGATTCGCTCTTTCGCGTGGTAGACGACGACGACGACGACGCTGCTGTGGTCGAGTGCTTCAAGTACCATTCGAGTTTCTCCTCGATGTATTCTTGCGTGCACTGCTCCACAAAGTAGTGCAGTTCCTGTCTGTCGACATGGAGGATCTTTCGCCGCACGTGCACGGGCAGCTCGCTCAGGATGCGTCGGTTCTCCGTCAGTTCTCGCAGATACGACTCGGGCGTGTCTTCCTGGCGTGCGAGAATCGCGATCGGGATCTTTCTCAGCTCGCGGAACTCAATGTACGGGAACGTGGACTCGAGCATGCGATGGAGCTCCTCCTGGGACAGCTCCTCGATGCGCAGCAGCATCTCGCCCAGGAGCTTGTCCAACAGCGACGCGTACACGCTCGAGCGTCCCACGTGCAGCAGATCCAGCAACTTCTCAGCGGCTCCGAATCGCGGCGCCGCCACTGGTCGCTTGCTCTGGTTTGTGGCTGTGAACTGGAGACCGTGGGCCGACTGGAACGCGCGGATCGCTTCCTCCGGATTCGGCGCCGTGCTCAGCAGCTCCTTGAGCGCTGCGCCGCCACGCGCGCCGATCAGCAGCGGCTCGCTGTCGCCCGTGTCCATACGAGTGATGATCACGCGCTCGTCTTCGCGTGACGCGTTGTCGTCGCCATTTGTAGCTCGTGGCACCAGCGGCGCCGTGAGTTTGAGCTTGAGTTTGAACGTGTCGCTGCTCATTTTTGTGGGCGAAAACGCGGCGGGTGATAAATAGAAGACTGCGCTATCAAATGAGCGTGCACGTGGAGCTCTCCGATGCCTGTAGCGAGCGCTGCGTTGCCGCCACCGACGCCAATATTCGTCCCGCGCTGGGTCTCCGTCCGTCGCCCCGCGTTTGGGGAGTTGGTGTTTGTGGGGTTCTTTCCCTCGTTTTCCGAAATATAGAGAAACGTTTGTTGGAAACGGCAGGGGGACGGGACACGGCTTCCAGCTTGGATCTGAAATTCATGTGATGAATGTAGGTTGCATTTCAGCCAATCAAATGGGCGAACGGTGAGGAAAGTACTGTGGCGGACAGAATGATGTTGGGAATCATGGCGATCTGTGGCACGGAAACCTTGGTGAGCATCAAGCAAAGGCTCGACGACAGGAGATCGCGGCAAGATGGTGTCGATTCGCAACGCTACGGTGGGGATACAGCCATGAAATGGGGCTATATTTGTAGCTTAGATGGAGGAGCGTATTCTGATATGTCAATTGGTGTGTTGGCGTGCCGTATCGTGGCATAACAGGCGCAAGATCTGTTGCAGATGCAGAATGCCAACCTGTGGTGTCTGCCCGAGAACTACCAGATGAAGTACTACTACTACCACATCATGACGTGGCCGCAGCTGCTGCAGGTGGCTGAGGACCACAACGGCAAGATCGTTGGCTACGTGCTCGCGAAGATGTACGTCTCGATTGCTGCGTGTGGATCGAAGCAGGAGCCCTGGTGCTGACGGTATGGTTGATTGCATTGGACAGGGAGGAAGAGGCGTCGGTTCCACACGGACACATCACGTCGCTTGCCGTGCTGCGTACGCACCGAAAGAAGGGCATCGCCACTAAGCTCATGCAGGCTGCGCGTAAGTGATTCTGTTGGAGTGATGTTTTTCAAAGCTGACTGATTGATGGAAACACCGTTTGATTGATGATCAGAGCGCGCGATGGTGGAGAGCTTCAACGCTGAGTACGTGTCGCTCCACGTGCGTGAAGGCAACGTCGCGGCCATCCACCTGTACCGCAAGACCCTCGAATACCAGTACGATGCCCTGTGTGATTGGAGCAGCGCCGCGTGTAGCAAGCGACTGATGAACATGACGTTGTGTGAAGGGTGTACGATATCGAGAAGGGCTACTACGCCGACGGAGAAGACGCGTATGACATGCGCAAGCCGTTCACGGACAAGTGCAATCAGGCGTTTGCCTCCCAAGTGAACAAATTCAAGAAGGTGCTCGCGGAGAAGGACGCGGCTGCCGCGGCGGCGCTCGAAGCGGAGCCTTCCATCTAGACAGATCAGATATGGGCGAGTAAGCAGTATGGCTCGCGAAATAACACAATAACGACGTTGTTGTGGCAGTCACGACTGGGAGTTCTTTTTTGCAGCGAACTTGGCCCTGAGTCGCTCTTTTTGATCGAGAAGGAGACTCTTCTTGGCGTCCTGTGCATTTACATCAAGACCATGTGAGACCTCAATGCATCTTCTGACTTGAGCCACGTCGTGTCATCTACTTACCAGGGCTGACACTGGGGGTTGTTCCACGGGAAGACTAGGCCCAGCTTGTGTTTCGCGCTTGCTTGTATGCACAGGTACCTCGAGTGATGCCGAGGCAGACTCATTCATGGCTTCAACCGTTGGTGGTGGTAGTGGTCGCTCCGTCGCCACCTCTTCTGCTGTATGTTGACCTTCGCCCAGCGATTGCGGTGGGTTTTGAACATCGACCAGTGGTTGAGAGCCGTAGAGGACGTCTAGCTCTGGTCGTTCTCTCTTCGGCGGCTCGTGCAACCGCGCCTTGCTGAAGTCTTTGCGTGTCTTGGATCTGGGACCCTCCTGCCAGACGCCGCCAAAATTCGGTAGCCAGGTATCCTCGTCGTAGTTGGGCTTCAACCGGGCGAAGATGTCAGTCCCTTCTTGGTCTCGGCTACTTGACGGTTGCTTCCGTTTGGCAGCCTTCCCAGATGCCGATGGGTTCGATCGCTGGTTGAGGCGTTTGTATTCCTCTTCGGTGTCCACCATCCAAGGAGGAATGGCAAACGAATGCACGTTGGCGATCTGCCCTCCCCAATCGACACGCCGGACCGTACCAAGGCCACTTCCGTGTGCGTGCTCGGTAGTTTTGTGCATGATCTTCGATCCAGCCTGAGCCACAGTGCCAGCAGAAGCCTGCCAATCCTGATGCTGTGGCGCCATGGGAGATCTGGAGACTCCACTCGCGCTTCGAGAGGCCTGCTCGCGATTCGATCGGACATCCTACACGAGAGAGGTGACAGCCGATTAGAACCCAGCGACAATTCCTGGTACGTAGGGAGACAAACCTGCAATCGCGCGGCTACAGTGTTCATGAACGCTTCTATATGAGAAGAGCTGACAAACACCGAAGGAGTCGTGGTAGTCTGTGGAGTGGGAGCTCCCTGAGCTGCCTCCCGCCGTCGTTCTTGATCGTCGAGTGCTTGAAGCAACTGACCCACACAACAAGTTAGGAACCAGCGTCATCACCATCTTGAGAAACCGGAACAGTGTGGACGAACTGTGTCAGCTTCATGCACGGGGAGGCATAGCTGCTGACGCGTCTGCTGGGCAGCAACACAACGGTGATGCTTGCAAAAGTCGTTCAGCTTCTTGCGATGACTGGCGGAGGCGTGATGCTTCGTCCAATGCCGCAACGATTTGCTGGATCAACACCGCGCGTCAGCATGGCAGCCATGAGC
>JAADVL010000419.1:0-27282 GCA_023334995.1 Pythium sukuiense
CCCCCCCCCCCCCCAAATGCCACAGTATCCAAATTTTGAGAATGAATAAGATATCTCAGATATTTCCCAATCAAAAATTCTGTTGAAGAATCAAAAGCCCTCGTGGGCACCATCGTAAATATTATCCATGTTTGACAGATGCAGAGACGATTTTCCAAGCTGCCTGTGAGCGAGAGCCACGAAGGGCCGCTGGTGATCCGCGTCGACCCTCGACCCACAGGCTCCGCCTACGTGTACGTGCGCCGCGAGCCCGACAAGCAGACATGGTGAGACCGTCGCGCCCTTGTCGTCGTTTGCTTGCTGCCTCCTGCCAAGGTGACTCTTTGTGAGTGATTGCAGGATCTGCAAGGTGCGCTCGCTGCAGGAGATCTCGGCGCCCACGCAACAGACGCGCTCGCTGACCGTGGCATCCATTGCCACGTGTCTCTACCATGGCACCGCCTACGACTCATTCGCCTCGGACGCGATGTCCACGCTGCCGGTCGAGTTGCACCGTAGAGAGGTTTCGTTCACGCGACCAGAGACCTGGATAGACGGCGGCTACCGACTTAAGATGCGCGTGGCTGTACGCAGCTCAGCCGTCGCGCTGTCAGCTCCTAGCCTGCTGAGTGACCACAGCCACGTCGCAGAGGCCATCTCGATCGTCGATATCGCGGATGACGACGTGGTATTCGGCCTCAACTTCACAGTCACAGACTTTGATCTCGACCACAAACTTCTCACACCAGCGTATCCGCGTGAACTCAGTACGGCACGCGTGCTGTCGGCCTGTGTGGCATTTCCCAACGCCTACTTGAACTGGTGGCCATACAAAGATAAAGACTTCATTCGTGTGGGCAGTGTTCACCGTCGAGATCACTCTTGACATCGTGCATCCAAAGGGGCCCGCGGAGTTTGTGTTGGCCGTCAACTCGCAGACGGTGCAAGCGGAAATCTCCACGAGTTTCCCACAAGGAGATCTGCATCATACAGTCGCGCAGTATCAGCTAAGCATCCCCGCGAAGGCCTGGATGCAGGTTGCCATGCTGCCGGGCTCAGTACCCGCGCTGCAGTGATCAAGTTTCACGCTGCGCGAGAAAGACTGACGGCTGCCGGTGCTGGCTGGGGGCATCCCAGACTCTAGGGTCCAGAGTTGGGAACCAAGCGATTTTGCGAAAGAAAGACAGCGACTGATACGAAGAGAAGAGGTATTACAACAAACAGTTTTCAAAAGGAAGTACAGTTCATACCATACAGCTTTCATCCCACGCGCCTGACAAGGCTGAACAAGCAGCCTGGTCAGCTTTTGTAATCGCAGGGCATTCATGAACCCCTCAACGCCAACGTTTACCAATACGACGTAGTTGACGCGCTCACGACATCGTGAACTTCAAGGCAGGAGCAAAAAGCCGTCTGGAGGCAGCAAACTTGGCCGCTGTTGTAGCTTAGCTCCAATGTAGCGATAAAATTAGCTGGCAAGTCCCCTCTGTAGCCATCGCTGACGGTCGACTGTGCGTCGGCGACCCCGCTAGTTCCTCCCCCACGATGGTCATTGCAACGCCTTTCAAGGGTGACTCGTTCCCGGCGTACGTAGTCAGTCGAGCAGGCGGCCCAGCATTCCGACGTCTCTCTTTGAACACCCCAATCTCATCTCCGCTTCAGGCATCCCCGCCAACTGTAGCTACTATTCTGTCGCAATCGGGTCCTTCAACCCACGATCTCAACACGAAGCATGCCTTCGCTCTGTCGCCAGCGCCATCATCGACGGTATCTCGTACCACCACACTCTGCGTGAAGACTCCAACGCGTCCACAGCGTCCGTCACTCTCAGAGCAGCTCAAGACGATCTCACAGGGAGCCCAGCGCATCACGTCGCAGCTTCGATCGTCGTACCAGCTTAGCGATGCACTGCAGCAACACAGCGGTGGCTGCAGTGGTCCGGCTTGGGCGTCTGCATCCGATTGTTTGCTGGAAGCGACCACGATCCAGATCTCTGTAGGACGCCTCGACTGTCGATTTCCGTGCCCGGTACAATTCGGCGTCGACCGATGCTCGTACCTGTTCCAACACCCGTTCGAGGCCAAAGAGATCCAAATGGTCATGTACTACCGCGACATGCGGCAAGTTCAGTTGAGCCAACACGAGCGCAGCCTCAAATTCCGACTCCAGCGCGTCCTCGAGCAGTTTGGCGATGACTACCGACCAGCCAACCCGCAGCATGTTCTCAAACTTGTCTTCGCCACGCCTAGCGAGTTGCAGAGAGTTCGGCAGTTCCTTGCGAAGCGCAAATCCGAGTTCCACGACTATGAAAGAGACTCGTGATGACATAACCAAAAGACCAAATACACCCAGCTGGCCGTGCAGAACGCCGTAGCGTCCCAACGCGCTGCTCGATTCGCAGACCCATACAGATACGCCCAACATGTTCCTTACGATGCCTCATCACTCACCCTATCTCACCGTTTTCGTGGGGTTTGGCAAACTGGTTTCATCCATCACCGTTGAAAAACGAAATCGCTGGTCGAGCTCGACAGTGGGCTGGGAAGATATCGGGGAGAGCTGGTGATACCCTTGAGCTGTTCTTTTAGACACCTGGAGGTCCCTGAGCCTTGACAACAAAACGCAACCCACATTACCAAACCAAATCCACCCAGCTACGCAATACCCGCTAGACGGTCCTCATGACGTCGCCATCATCCACGTGTCAGCCATAGCACAAGCCATAGAAATATTCCCAAGAGTCCAACACCCAATGGCGACAACCACGATGCAAAATCCACGAGGCAACGCCGGCAGAACAAAGCAAAATGCAAAGCAGAGAATCAACAAACCTGTGATGGCGCGCTTGAGCTTGCACTGGCACCGTCCACAGCCGCTGCGACACCGGCCGAAGCTGCGGCAGCCGCCTGTTCTTGGTATTGTCTGTACGATTCCGCACTGGCCACCGCAGCCTCGCCAGTGACGCCCCAAGCCTCGTTGGCGGCGTCGATGCCATAGTATGCCGCGTACTCGTAGAAGCCGTTCCAGTACGCGTTCGGGTCATTCGGGTCGTTCTGAGACGCTCCTGCTGGCGCGGCTGGTGCCGTAGCATCACCCGCTGGTGCAACTGCCTCAGCACCTGTAGTAGCCGCCGCCGCTGCACCGTACTGCTGGTAGTACGAGTCATACTGGCTTTGGTCATAGCCGTACTGACCAGCCGCCGTAGTCGCGCCGTACTGAGCTGAGCCGTACTGATCGTATCCCGAGCCTCCGCTGCTGCCGTAGTAGCTACTAGCACCACTTGCGCCGCCGTATTGGCTGCCGCTACCGCTACCCGTTCCTTGAGTGCCCGCGCCGTTCAGAATCACCATGTCAATCTCGTCCTTCGCACGCGTCAGTGCATCTTGTGGACCTTGGATCGAAATCGTGCGGACTGACGGGTTGTTCGCGTCCGCAACAGTCGGGATCTGGACACGCACGGAGTACCGGTCTTGGATAGACTTGATCGTCTCGCCACGCTTGCCGATGACAACACCAACGCGGTCGTTGGGCACTTGCATGTAGATCGTGCTTCCCTGAGACTGGTGGTGACCGCCACGCGGACCGCCGTCATCATTGAGGATGGCGTTGATCTCCACCTTGGCGGCTTCCTTCGCGTCGCGCGTTCCAGTGATCGTGATCAGACGCTGGGTCGGGTGGCTTGGGTCAGCCGTCTGTGGAATGTTGATGCTCGCGCCCGTGCGCATCTGGATGTTCTTGATCGTCGCACCGCCTCGTCCAATGATGAGACCAACACGCTCGTTCGGAACGTGGAATTCCATGGTCTCGCTGCCGTCGGGGTTCAAACCGCCACCTCCGTAGCGCCCACTTGGACGGTCGTCACGACCACCACCGTCACGGCCGCCATTCATACGCTCATCAATGAGCTTCTGCACGAGAGCCTTCGCGGTGTCGATCGACTCTGCACTTCCTGCGATGTTCACGAAGCGGTGTGGGGTCTGTGGAGCTCCTGGCTCCTCACGCACGATCTGCATCCGCGCTCCACTCTTGGCCTGCAGCTCACGAATCGTGTCGCCTCCGCGTCCGATGATGTAACCGACCAAATCACGCGGCACCTGCATGTCGAGGGTGCTGGAGTCCGAGCCTGGACCGTAGTAGCCCGCTCCGCCGCCTCCGCCAGTGCTGCCGTTGTCCGATCGACCGTAGCCGCTGCCGCCGCCACCACCACCGCCTTCCGAGCGGCCGTAGCCTCCGCTGTCCGAGCGTCCGTAGTTCTCGTTCAGCGTTCCGTTGAGTTCCGCCACGCTACCACCCATCAACCCCATCAGTCCATTGGTCCATCAATCAAACGCAGAGAGAGAGAAGGACGTACCGACGGAGCTGCTCCTGCTTGAGGCGCATGGCCTCCTGCGGGTTGAAGAGGATGTTCTCCACGGCGCTCTGGGCCTTGGCGATGGCTTCGTCCGAGTCACCCGTGATGAGCACGTGCAGCTCTTCCTCATCGTCCGGCTCGCCCGTCGGGTCCTTCGACGAGCCCTTGCCGCGGATGAGAATCTTGGCGCCTGACTCGTCCTCCATGCGCTTCTGGTTCGAACCGCGAGGGCCGATCAACAAGCCTACCATCATAGAGCCACAGAGTGAGCCAACCACGGCCACTATACGCTCAGTAGAGAAGTCAAAACGCACCCATGAAGTTGATGTCGGGGTGCTTGTCCACTGGGATGTACACCTTCTTGTTCTTCTTCGGACCTGGGCCTGCCGCTGCATCAGCACACACGCAATACACTATCAGCTTCCACCAGACTCCATACGTGACTGCTCGTGATATATCGCCATCGCCACGCACCATCCTCCTGTACACAACAACATCCAAAGCGTGACACCATGACGTGAGTTCCTGGCCTCCTACAAAGCCAATTTCACACGGAATTTCGACACCACGCACCTCCCAGCGGCTCTTGCGCTTGCCCAGCGAGCTGTCTTGCGGGATCGCAGCGGCAGCCAGTCGTGCCGCGATCGCGCGTGCTCGTGCCACGGGGTCCATGTTGCTGTCTCTGCGTCCGAGTCGGTTGCCTCGAGATTGCACCACTCCCTCGTCCTTGGCAAACTGTTGGGTGTCTATTTCAGCCAATCATATTCTTTCAACGATTTGATTGGACAAAACGAAGTGTAGATGAATGAAATCCAACCTCTCTGTACCTGGTCACTTCCCCAGTCTGGTGGTGGTTTGAAATGTTCGTGAAGTTCCTCAAAGTTCGCTAGAGATGTCGGTATGCCTCTTGGTGATCTTGGATCCATATTGCCAGCCTTGCGAATCTTCGCGTGGCTCCGATGGCTCGCTATCTTGGGCTTTGGCCTTCATCGCAGATGCTCGGCAAATTACTGGACACAACCATACGCTTAACCATTGGCTGAAAGTCGTTGATCCATTCTTTTCCACCAATCAAATGACTTAAACCTCAACCTTTCGAAAATCGAGCGAAGGGATTGGTTTCTGAGTGATGGTCGCCCGCGTTCCCACGAAAATTGCGCGGACCAGGAGACAGCCAACGACGGAAAGGCCCTACGGCAACATTGGCGACGAGCGCCTCGCATCAGGCTCGGATATCGACGTGAAGATCTTCATCTCGCTCGGTGCAAGGAGACTCACGTGATAGCAGCCGATCTACGCTACGCAACCATGTCCTCTGCGTCGCGAGTCCCGCTTCTGGTGGGCAACAAGGGCCGAAAGCCCACGCGGTTGCCAATCGCGCCACGCGCGCGACCAAGCAACGGTAATGTGCTTCGTGGTGGAAACTACGGCGTGCACCGTGGATACGGTGGCTAATATTTGTGTGCATGTAGTGGACCGAGTGAAGCGCGCTACTACGGCTGACGAGGCATCGACGGAGACGGCGGTAGGTCCGATTTGGCGGCAAATGCCACCGGAATTTTGATACTGAACATGATTTTCCACAATTCCGCAGGACGAGCCGAATGAAAACGTCGAGCCACAAGCCAAGGCCCCAGCCAAGTCACACGACTCGCCAGAGCGGAAGGCGCTTCCTCCAGTTCTTCCAGTCTCGACGCTTGCCCCACTGGAGCCAGTCGCGGCTGCATCTGTGGTGTCGCCGTCGGTTCCTCGTGTCGGCGGCATCTCTCCTGGCCACTCTATCTCATCGGTTCGTGTGGGTGCTAGTGCTGTGCGTACGCCGACTGCGCTGACGGCCGGAAGCGTTCGCTCGCCGATGCTCTCGGCGTCGCAGCCAGTGGAACGACTCGCCAAGATGAACTCCAAGTCGACGATGCCCCTCTTCCGACCACAGGAGCCACGCACCCACGCCAGCCCGATTCTTGGCCCACGCGCTACGCCGATCCCAGCCCCACACGGTCCTCAGACTGCCGACCAGAGCAAGGAGCAGAACCTGTTGCTGAAGCGGCTCACGCGGAAGCTTGACATCAAGCCACACCAGTCGCCGCGCCGGGCTGCTTTGAATCACCCTCCAGCGGCTGCTCATCCAACGGCGTCGCCGCTGATGCTTTCGTCACCTTCGCCGTCAGCTGGAGATATTCCGGCGGCTCCTCTGGACGCTGCCAGCGATTCACATCCAAAGAAGCGCGGCACGAAGCGCCGCAACCCAGCTTCCAACCAGGAGAACAAAAAGAAGGTGGCCAACAAGTCGCCTACTGCTCGTCGCGCGGTGTGTACTTTTGTGGACTATTGAAGGACTTATCAGGTCACGATCGCTGACGTTGTCTTGTGGATGGAATTGTAGCTTGGCCGAAAGGCAAAGAAGGGCAGCAACTACTCGGATCCTGCTGACTCCCATGAAGACAAGGGTTCGAACGACAACGACGAAGACTACGAGCAGAACGATGAAGACGAAGATGATGAAGATGCTGATCTTGACCTACCAGAGTCGGCCAACCCACCAGTGTACATGCCAGCGCGCGAGCGTGCGACCTTGTGGGCGAAGAAGGTGTTGCGTCAGCAGGAAGATGCTGAAAACGGAACCATTACCGAGATTCTGGAGAAGAAGGAAAAGCGGAAGCGCAGCAACTCGACTTCATCGATCGCGTCGCTCTCGACTAACACGCCGATCGTCACGAGAAAGACAAAGGCGGATGAGCTCATGAAGAAGGAGCCGTCTCAGATGACGATGGGAGAGTTGGCCATGTCGATTCCAAAGGGCCGACGGATGCTGCGCCATGAGCAGGAAGAAAACCCGGACCAGCCTGGCGGCGGAAACGCCCTGAATCGGGTGCGCTCGATGTCGATGTCGTCGGAAACGCCATCCTCGTTCGGCGGCTCCATCGTGACGCCACAGGTTCAGATCATCGATGGCAAGATGGTGATCTCGGAAGCCACTGTCCAGATCAACGAAAGTGCTCTGCATGCGCAGCCAGAGCATGACTTCACGGACGACTCGGTGCGTCGTCCACGTGGTACGCGTTACTTGGCGGCCGCCGCCACGCCTGGTCGGCGCTGGGGCAAGGACGAGACCAAGCAGTTTTACTACGTACGTATTGCGTGTTCGTGGGAATATGCAATGGGCTCGGTGATCTCACATGCGATAATGTTCTTGTGTCAGTGTTTGAGCCAGGTGGGTCCAAATTTCTCGATGATGGCGACGCTCTTCCCAACGCGAAAGCGAAAGGAACTGAAGTGTAAGTTCAAGTATGAAGAGAAGCACCATCCAGGTCTTATCGAGATCGCGCTGAAGGCCTCGGCTGCTCCACTTGGTACATCGCTGTCGCCACGCATGAACACCTTGAGAGAAATTGTCTAACGTTGGAATTTTTTGCTGCAGATTCGGAGATCGTCGACGTGATTTCTCAGATGGCCGACAAGGAGACGAAGAAGAAGGAGGCCAAGCGCCGCAAGCACTCGGAGGCGTCGCTCGACGGCGGCCTCCACTCGCCTGCGACCGTGTCGTCGTCGGCTGTACCAACGCCACCGCCAGACGACGACGAGATGGAGTTCAGCGACGGCGAGTTCTACCCACAGCGCAAGAACTCGTTTGACTTCGCTGGTTAAGCCATCATGAATGCCCATGTTGCCAAAAGCAGTGTATTCAGTAGCGTAGCGTAGCTCTTCATTCTGTCGATGAGCAAGACAAGAGGAGACCATCCCCACGTGAACCCGTGCTCTTGTCAGACCGCTTGTATTAATGAAGTTCTAGCTCAAGCTTCTTTCGTGGACTCCGCTGCGGGCGGAGCATCACCACTTGGTTCTATTCTCGATCGCAGGAATTGCTCGGCCTCCACGCGGCGGTTCGGGTCGTTCATGGTCTCCATGAACTGGCGCGTGTAGCGCGTACGCGAGAGGTACGCGTTGCGGCAGAAAAACCTGCGTTTTGCACACATAACGAGGGTCAGTTGACGATCTAAGCTTCGTTTCACGCCATGATACGCACGCACCAGGAGCCGGCGGCGACAGTGCCGAAGCTGAGCACGGCCCAGTCGCAGGCCGTGCGCGCGCGCTTGGTCATGCGGTAGCGCTGCGCACCTACGAGCAGGCCAGTGCCAATGCCCCAGAGCAGTCCCGAGCGGAAGCACGGCGGGTTCGAGAGCACTTCGTCTGGACTTGCGGTTGCCATTCTTGTTGGTGACGTTCGGTTGCTGGACAATGGAAAGCTCAGACACGCACACCATGTTTTAGCGTGGACCACATGATTTTGGTGGATATCATGCCTTGAATCAGGATAGTTGACCAAATGTAGTGTGCTTCCATTGGTATTTTCGGACGTTTGGCGTGTGCCGACGTCGGTTGTGATCGCCACAATTGACAAGATCGAAAATGGCCAAGCACTCGGGACTGCAGCTGCAGGTGCTGGGACTCTTCCGCTCGGCGCTGCGTGTCGCCAAAAGCAAGGACGTGGCGATCGCCAAGGAAAGCGGCGCCGCTCCTGGCAACTACCTGAAAGGCGACAACTACAACTTCGTGCGCGAGAAGTTCCGCAACGATGTACGTTGCCTTGCCCAACACATGAAGGCGAGGACTGCGAATGCGAAAATGCTGATGGAGTTGTTGTCAATATAGGCATTATCTGTGACGCGCACCAACTTCACCATGATCGAGCACTTGCTGCGCAAAGGACAGAAGGATCTGAAGCTGCTGGAGAAGATGCGCAGCGCCACATTCACGAATGTGGGGAGATAGGACACTGGCGACTCAACCGAATACAGCATTGCTGTCAGAAAGCTTCCAGGAGAATGCGACGCGCCAAGACGGAGTTTGGGTGGGGGATCAGCTGTGGCTGAATGACAGAGCTGTCAGTGTATCGAGCTCAATCCAATGGCGATTTCGTTCGTTTTCCGGACGTCAAGGTGAGTCGTCGACTGACGAGCTCTCGCTGTTTGTTCGTAAGTTCATGAGCCTCAGCCTTTCGAGCACTTCGGTTGCGTGCCATGCAATTGAACGGTTCTGTGCGGATGGATGAGTTTGTAAACGCGACTCTAATCATAGAAGTGTACACTACTGCATCGATGACGTCGACTCGTCCCCATCGATAGGCGAACTCGTCGTTCGCCATACGCGCCGCGCCGTCCAATTGACTTCACGACGGAATGGCGCGGCGGTCGATGGATCGTGATGCGGGTGGTGCTAATGATACTGCCGGTGCCACTCATGAACCCACAATGCAATGGAAGGAAGGAGGAAGGGAAGATGAGCACACTATGATGGAGTGGGTTATCGCATGCACTTGGTTGCCTTTCGGCGTCGCGGCGTCGTCGCGCAGGACGATGTCTCATGCACACTTGGCCGCTTGGCCGCGTCGTGCATGAGTCCAGGCGGCGGCAGCTTTTCATTGAGGCGGTCCCATCCTCAAATCATCGGCATTTGATTGGGCAGACCAACCGCTTTGAGAGAGATTATTGGTGGAAAATTCGAATAATTTGAGGTCTTCTATTGCAGGCAGCTAGAGTACTGCGTGCCTATCGACCATCACTCTCCACCTCAGAGCACAGTGGGTCTTCCTGGCCTGGGGGCGTCGGACTGGGGAGCATTACTCACACGGACGAGGGTGAACGCCCACTGCACAACAGTCAGTCAGCAGTCCCCGAGTCGACTCCGGCCGGCGAGCGAAGCAGGCAGCCACCACAACCCACGTCACGCGCGCCCACCCAAGCAGGACACACTGCGACGCGTCTAGACTAGTACGGTAGATCAGAAGCGAACGCCCCTACCATACCATACCGTAGTCGGCGTCACGATAGTCTGGAGCATCAGCCAGCCGCGCCATCGCCGTCTGGATCCAGAGCACCCACTACCCGACTCAACACACATCCATTGATCCAGAAGCTGGAGCCGGAACCGAAACGAGCAGGGCTCAAGTGATCCGGACATCCAGAAATCCAGAGATCCAGAGATTCAGAGATCCAGAGATGAGTGACGCCGCGGACGCCGCGCAGCGCGCATGGGAGCGCGAGATGGAGATGGCGATCGAGGGCCGCGGACGCACGCGCAGCCGCTCCATCCTCGCTACACACGACGACGAAGACGAGGATACCTCGAGAGACGCCCACGGCGACGACCACGACAACTCTGAACGTCGCTCGAGCAGTAGAAGAGGAGGACGAGGAGGTGATCTGGAGCCGCTCGACACGCAGCATGGCGATGAGGCCACGCGCAACAAGAGCGGCAGTATGGAGAGACCCGTGCCCGTGGACATCGTGGACGGCGGCCACGACCCGGCGTGGCTTGACTCACCCGCGAGCTCCGACGGCGGCGAGAGCTTCGGCCGTGGCCGCGCACGCAGCTTCACGGCCAAGCGCACGATGGAGATGGAGATGGAAAAGGACAAGACGACGGCCGGCGCGACCAGTCGACGACGCAGTCGCTCGTTCTCGTCACTGAATCGCAACCGCAACGACGACGAGGACGGAGAGCAGCAGGATGAGGACGAAATGGCGCAGATCGTGCGACGTGCGACGTCGCTGTCCAAGATTTATTTGGTGGGATCGGCGCCCGTGGACGTCTCCAAGCTGCAGGACGAGAGCAAGATCGTTGGCGTGAAGAAGGTGGAGGTGGTGGAACCGACGGGAGCGCTTTCGACCAAGGCGCTAGACGCATTGTCGGAAGGATTGCAGTCGCTGTCGGTCGATGGCGTCACGCTACAGGCGGCAGGGTCGAAAGACGAGAGCTCGTTGCTCAGCGAAGCAGAGCTGGAGGAGAAGCGAATGGCCGAGGAAGAGGACAAGAAACTACGCAGCCAGAAGATGTCGACGCGGAAAACGCTGTCCGAGAAGGCGTCGTTCTTCAAGGCGAAGGTGTTCAAAGCCGGGGGCAAGACCACCGGTAACGCGAGTTCGAATAGTCCACCGACTTCGAATGGGGCTGCGAGCAAACCAAGCGGCGTGTCGTCCGGATCTTCCTTCTCAGGAACGACGGCAGCGTCCGCTGCTTCCAATGGCGTCGGCTCATCCAGTGCCGCGTCAGCCACTCGAAAGACCGACTCCGCGACTGATCTAGCAGCATTGTCACCGCCACCAGCACCTGTGAAGCGCCATAAGCTGAAGCTTCTTCTTCTCGGCGACAGCGGCGTTGGTAAAACGAGTCTGATGCGAGTATTCTCTGGCGATGAGTTCTCCGAATCCATGCTCGCGACTGCAGGGTACGTCATGCTTTATGTCTCATGATCTGCCAAGTTAGGAGCTAATGTGGATTGTGTTTGCGATCATGTAGAGTGGATTTCAAGCTGCGGAATATCGCCGTGGGCGACGATGAGATCGCGCTGCAGATCTGGGACACCGCTGGCCAGGAGCGCTTCCACCGTATCACTGCCAGTACGTTTGATTTGCATTTCCACTGCCTGGGTGCCGCGACATGTTTGACTCATCGTCGTGATGTATTCACAGCTTACTACAAGGGCGCGAACGGCATCGTGCTTGTATACGACGTGAGCGACAAGAAGAGCTTCGACAGTACGTAGTCGAGCACTTGATTGGCTTTTTCTGAGGCGATCGCTAACAGAGCCACCGTGTTATGACAGACGTCGGCTATTGGATGAACAACATCCGTCAGTACGCCTCGCCCAACATGCCAGCCATGCTTCTCGTTGGCAACAAGATCGATCTGCCGAACCGCGTCGTGTCCACGGAGGAAGGACTCGCCGCCGCTCGTCAGTACAACGTGCGCTTCATCGAGACGAGTGCCAAGACATCGATGAACACGAACGGCGCGCTGGAGACGATCGCGCGCGACGCCTTCTTCATGAGCCTCAACCGTACGTCACCACGATCTCGTTGCTACTGTGTTGTATGCGTTATCTAATGTGATTTTGAATGGATCCACAGCCACAATGACGCAGAAGACTCTGATGGAGAAGGAGAAGTCACTGCTGGGCCGTCGCAACAAGGAGAACTGCGTGATCTCGTAGTCAATCGCCGCACCATCACCACCCCCCACCCACCCACCCAAGAAACGCCTTGCCGTCGCCGCAAGCGTATATCCTCAACCCCCGCAGCCATGCGACTACCGTAGCAGCCAGTTACCATCGAGCGAAAATGCGCGTCCGATGCGCGGATATTTAAACCTTTCCATACAAATCCCAGGTGTGAAAATGCTACGACTCGCGTCGTGTGCCGATACTGGAACCATCCACACACAGGCGGATACATATATTACGGAGTCCGCACAGAGACCCATTTACCACAGCGCAGCGACCGTCGCCGACACAGACACCACAACAGCAGCACCGGCAGTGACGACGGCATTCGCGCTGGAGCTGGCAGACGGCACAGTCGTCTTGGACTTGACTGGGGCTTCCTCCGCCATGGCCTTGCTGCCGGACATCTCCATTTCCATCTTCGCAGGGCCGACTGTCACGGGGGTGGCATCGTCTTCGGCCGAGCCGCTGCCCAGGCCGTCTGGCGTGCCGACGCCCGGGATGATCTGCGGCTTCTTCGTGGTGTCGTCCGAATCGCTTCCGAGACCCGCAGGCGTGCCGACGCCTGGAAGGAATTGTGGCTTCTCCGTCGTCTCGGTCGAGTTGGCCTCCGCAGCCAGCAGCACGTTCTCCTCGGCGCGTGCATAGTGTGGAGCTGTGGCCATTGCGCACAGCGCTGCAATGGCGAGCGTAGTGATGGAGACGGTCTTCATTTTGTTGGCGATTCGGATCTGTTGGTTTGTGGTTTGTTGGTGAAATCGCCGACTGACAAACCTCTGGCTTTGCCGTTGGAGACGTTGGGGTACCGTGACGCAGTCCCGATGTTGGCGTTGGCGTCTTTTGTTGGCGTTTTGTCTTCCTTCAAGGTTATTCGCATGACGCATGGAACTTTTCAACCGGACGACAACCTCCTCGACCATGCAGAGGCGTGTCCATCTGGTGCTGGCGCTCAGTGGTTTGTTGGAGGTTTTTGAGCCTGCTGGTCGGACCTTGTGGCGACGTCAAGAAAGTGGCTCCGTATGTGTGGACCCAGACGAGTGTCATCGAGTCTGCTGGTTTGACTGACTTGTCGGACCCAACAGAACTGAATCCTTGATGCACTGCCATGAGGCCTTACGCCTGCTTCATGGAAGGATTCCATTCCGCAACACAGATAAACTAGGACGGTGGACTCACACACAAAAAGAGCTCTCCATGTTGAAGGAATTAGATAGTGAGGATAGCTTGAGGCGGCTTGGGTGTGGACAACAAGTGCCGACGACAATGAGTGCCTGAGGCTCTGAGGATTTACCACGAAAGCGCAGCGGCAGTCGAGGCGACGGACACGACGGTGAAGACCGACGCGGCGACCGAGTAGCTGGCAGCGCCCGACTTGGTAGCCGCTGGTGCGGTGGTCGACGCGTTGGAGGCGGATGTGTTCTGGGAGTTGGAGGCGGATGTGTTCTGGGAGCCTGCAGAGGCAGACGCCGAGTCCGTTGCATTGGTCTCGAATCCTCCCGCGACACCACCGCCGACGCCGCCCGTGTCTGGATCATTTGGGCCGATCGTTGGAGTGGGGATTGCACCTGGCTTCACTGGGCCATCAGACGTCGAGTTCGAAGACTCGGCTGGGCCCATCACGGAGCCGGCGGACGAGTCGATGCGCGATGGCGAAGTGGCGGCCATCGCGCCAGAGCCAAGCGTTCCGCTGGCGTCGGAGTAGGCGGTGCTGAGCGCCATGACGGCGAGCGCGAGCGTGAACGAGGTCTTCATGTTGATGGACTAGGTTCTGTTCTGTTCTGTTTGGCGAGTTCCGGAATGAAAGCTCCCATCACACACCACTTGTCTGTGGACGGAAACTCCGACCATTCACACAGAGTGATGTGCAGTGCAGCAGATGTTCCAGAAAATTCAGACTCATTCTGTATCCTAGACTGGGTTTTCGGATAGAAATCCGCCATGGAAGCGTACGAGTAAAGGGTAAAGGGGAAGGTATTTGTATGATACAGACTGCACCTGAGTTGGGTGGCGTTTGGGTTCATAGTTGATGCGCACTCGCGTTTGCAGCCGGCAGACGGAGGCCTCGCCTCTCCCGAGTCGGGAGTCCCGACGGATGAGAGACCCAAAATAGCTGTATTGGGCACTCGCACGCTCACGATTACGTTGAAGCTCGGGTTCCCATAGATGTCCTTTGGTTTCTCTGGTCCACGACGTGAAGTTTGCTACTTCGAAGTACTTCGAAGTATTGCGGACAGGACACAATTTGCAGCCGAGTCGGACCTCCAGAGGCGAACGGAAATCTTGAAGACATCACAAGCTCTATCGAGAGGCGTGCGAAGAATTGGGCTCGGCGATCAGATGCACTTACTGTAGTGCAACAGGACTCCTGCTACGCTTAGATTAAGCTGATACCAGCGGCACTCAAGACGACCTCTGTTACTACCAGTACTGCTATCACGCAGTAGAGCTTGCACACCTTGGCCTTCTTCTTGTTAACCCCAATGGCCTTGTCCGTGCCTCCCTCTATGTCGACTTGGGCACGATCCATTCGCTGGGTAGCGAAGGACTCGTCAGATCTACATAGCTCAATATCAAGCAAGCTGCGCCGCGGACACTTACATTGTCGAGATCGTTGATGATCTCGATGTCTTCCACGACTGCTTCGTTGATGGCAATCGCGTGCTGCTTCAGACCGTTGACGCCGTGATGTATCACCTCCAACTCTTCGTCTTGGCGATTCATCTCCTCCTCACGGCGCTGCTCTAGCTCCTGTGCTGTCATCTTTGCATAGTCGTGCTCTTTGCCTCCTCCTCCGCTCGTGGGCAGTGGACGGCTCTTTGGTGTGCTCGCCATCTTCTTCACGCGTCGCTGCTTTGAGTCTCGCCTTTCATTGTGGAGTTATGAAGCCATCTCAGCTTGGATTTCACCTAGAAAACGAGGTTGTATCATTCCCCGTCAAAGTACGAAATCGTCTCTTTCACCCTAAAGTACGATTTTACACAGCTAAGTACGATGTGGGTTTTATCCACAAGAGGTCGAAGTGGACCAACTGAAAATCCAAAGACATCGCCGAAGCAGTTGTCATGTAGGCAGTGGTCACCGCTACAAGAAACGCCAAGGCAGCACAGCGGGCCAGTGTCAAACAGATCGTTGTGCAAGACGCAACGGGAAGACGCACAGGGCTTGCAGTTGCCAGTTTCTCGTCTGGGAACACCATCCAACCAGTCGTTTGTATTCCTCACTTGGCGCACCAACACAACCACGAAACGTGGATGTGGGAAGCATGAGCTCTCTCCCCCATTTCGAGCTCCAAGATGCATAATTCGCTCCCACGTTTTGACTCCCGCTTAGGTACGCTCATATTGAAGTTGTCACAGATAGGTACGCGTGTTCCCTCCTAAATCCGGAAACGCCAACTTTTCCTGCGAAACTCAATCACAGGAAGCGAAAGAACTTACCACGGAAAAGCCACCGGAGCGGCAACATGGCGGTGACCCGCAAGCGTGCGCTGCGCGGCCGCAAGGAATCGGACGACGACGACGACGACGTCCAGCTCATGCAGGTGTACGCGCCGGGCACCGCGCCGCCGCCTCCAGCCAAACGCCGTCGCCAGCCGCTTCAAAATGGCGACGAACGCGAGGAAAAGGCCGAGTACGATGATGAGGAAACCAAGCAGGAGGAGCCTGAGAATGAAGACGACACGCTGGAGCCAGAGCTGCGACGCCAGCGCCAACTGGACGCCCGCCAGTTCCTGGAGGTCGCGTACATGGGCGATACGCGCGCAGTCGTCGGCCTGGGTTTCCACGTGCGAGGGCTGCTCTTCGGCGACGAGTTCGTGTCCATGCGCATTTCCAACTGGACAGGCGGCGACGTGAGCATCCTACGCGCCCTAGTGGAGAGCTGCGGCGTGGCCATGGGCCTGGGAGATGCGTATGAGTCGGTGATCGACCACATGGACGTGGATGTGGAGGCGTCGCCCGACACTGTGACGCTCCATCTCGTGAACAAGCACGTGGCGCAGCTCCTTCTCGAGAACTTGGTGAGCTCCAGCGATTTGCTCAAGGATATCGAGATCCAACCCGTTCGAGCCATTGCGACCAAGTGCCAGACGGACGTGCTGGGCGATACGGCGATCACGGGCCGCATCTACGTGACGTGGGCGGATGCTGCGTCCAGCGGCGGCGGGACGATCTACTTCGGCAGCGCTGCAGCCGCCAACGCGTTCATCCTGAGCTGGAATTGCCACCAATCGTGGTACAGCAAGCTCAAGCTCGCAGTGTTGGGCTTCACACCCGACGACTATGACGTCAACGGCCATAGAGTTGAAGGCCCCGCAGCAGCCGCTGAGCGACTTCGCCGCCTTAGCCAGAATCGCACGTCGAATCCGAAGCTGCCACCCCTGAGACGCGACTACGTCTACCAAGACAAGAAGACCTACCGCACGTACTTCGACGAAGCGGAGATTGCCGAGATGCCTGTCACCCAAGCGGAGCAGTTGGAGTATGGCGTGAGTCTCCCGACGCAATTGCCGTTGAACATGGACGAGAAAGAGATGATGGACCTACTCGCACCCCACGAGGCCGAGAAATGCGTAGTGACCCGTGCTGGAGCCTCGCAAGCAGCGCGCGCTCCTCATCTATGCAAGCGCCAGGCCGTGCAGCCGCTGTTCTCGTTCATAACGGGGGAGTACTACTACCAGTGGACGGATCCCTTGGCGAAGAAGTCGGGCATTTACGTCGATTTCGCCAGCGTGGAGCGCATGGAACTCGTCCAGGACGACGCCATGAGGTCGCCACAGTGGAGCACGATGGAGACGCCGTGCGGCCAGCCAGTTCGTCAGGAGGTGGAGTACAGGTTGTGCATCCGACTGGCCGCGGAGGTATACACGTGCTTCCGCACCCGCATCGCAAGAGTCTGCATCGGAGCTAGAAACACCAACGTGAGGTGCAGTGCCGTGCCGAACGCCGACAACAAGCAGTTTATGGATCTGCACTTTTACGCAACGGCTGCAGATCCACTGCGACGTGTTGCCGCGACGCTCAAGGAAGCGATCGAGTGCGACAAAATCAACGATGAAGACATCACGAACGTGCTTTTCAGCCACACAGGACGCGTCAAAGTGCACGAAGTGGTGTCGCAGCTGAACGAGAACGTCCCGTCAGCGGTGTTCGTGCGGCTTATGGATAGCGACAAGTCCATTTGGGTCTACGGCGAGGACTCGTCTCGTCAGGAGGCTGTCCGGTCGCTAATCTACTTGAGTCGCAAGATCCAGCGTGATGTCCAAGTCCTCGACCGCATTGTGGGGCTGGATATGAAGATGTTCGGCAAGAATCCCGTGAAAGCGTGGCTGGATGGCCAGGAAGCGGTGAAGAGTTTGTACTACTGCGCCGTGCTCGGTGGTGGAAGTCATGTGATTCTCTCTGGGTCCAAGGCCGCAGTCCACACCGTCTTGACATCCTGGGAAGCATGCGGCACTCTCCGGAAGGAGCACGCTGTTGCGCTCTCAGAAGAAACATCGTCACTGCCACGGTCCCGACCGAAGTGTGGCGTATGCACGAGTACCGCGGATCCACCAGTGATGAGGTTTGCGCTTTGCGGCCACAGCTTCTGCCTCGAGTGCATCCAACCAGGTTTGACGGGTTCGAGTAAACTGCCGCTGCAGTGTCCCGCTGAAAACTGCGGCTGCTACATCCACCCCAAAGATATCACCAAGATCACCGACGACGTCGCAGCGCTGGTAGATATGGCGGTTTTCGACTTCGTCGCCAAGCACCCTGACGAGTGCATCGTTTGCCCGAAGGGTGGCTGCAACCAAATCCTGTGTTGCTCGAAGGACGAGGCAGCGAAAATTGGCCAGTTCACCGCATGCGACACCTGCACTCGGAGCTACTGCCTGCGTTGCTCGAAGTTGACTGGCACCGCTGTGGAGTGCCACGACGATGTCCGTTGCTCCGAGTTCCTCGCAGCTGGCGGAGCGGTCGTCGACGGCCATATCCGCTTCATCCGCGACCGCATCTTCACGCTTACTTGTCCACAATGCAAGGCCGCGTTCCTCGACTTCGACGGCTGCACCTCCGTGCAGTGTGGCAATGCTATGTGTCGTCGCTACTTCTGCGCGAACTGCCTGGGCTACAGCGCGTTGGACTCCAAGTCAACCCACGATCATGTCCGCAGGTGTGACAAGAACCCTCGTCGAGGACAGTATTACGTGTCGACGGAGGCTCTGGCCAAGATGCATCGCTACCAGCGCACACTGCAGCTCCGCGAGTACCTCACGACACACGTCACGTCCATCCCAGCACGACGCATCATCCTCAAGCGCCTGGCCAAGGACCTCGCGGACCTCGGCATCGCGATTCCCTCCGACCTTGTGGGCAGCAGCACCATCAGAACGTGGTGAGCCTGCGCCTCCGCTCGCTGCTTCATTAGCCCACAAGCGTACTCCTCCTACTACCAGCCCAAGGCGTAGTACCGGTATTTCCATTTAGAAGCGAGAGGATCCTCAGCGACACGTCTGCGAGGCGCCAAAGCGCAGCCAAGTGTAGCCATGTTGCAGTGAGGAGCTCCTCATTTTGAGAAAAATTCAGCTCATGCAAACCCATCGACCCTCTTTTGGCAACAAACTCAGTATTGATTGTGGATCTGTTGCATAATGAAGGTGCGACTAGGGGTCTGGTCGTCTCTGTCGCGACGGCCAGTTCTGGGTCGGTCGTCGGGCGTAATCGCTCGGAAGAAAGCCACGGAAGCGCAGGGCCAAAGCAAGGAGCTGCTCGCGTCGAGAGCTCTATCTAACAGGAACCAAAACACCATGGCGAACGGACGGTCGAACCATCCGATGTACAAGGACGGCGAGTACGCGTCGGGCGAGCCGGCGCGCGGCAACACCAACTACCACAACATGAACGCGCAGCAGATGGAGCACCGCCGCGACAACGAGTTCGCGCGGCAGGACGAGATGCTGGACCAGATCCACCGCGGCGTCAAGGGCCTGAAGAACCAGGCGCACGCCATCAACAACGAAGTCGTGGACCAGAACGCGCTCATCGATGACATTGACAACGTACGGTTTGTTGTATGCTGGAAGGGAGGCGGAGGGAGGCGTGGACTGATGGATTCTGTGTGGGTTTGGTAGCGAATGGATGATGCGCAGGGCGATCTGGAGCGCGGAGAGGCCAAGGCGCGCGAGGTGAACTCGAAGAAGGCCAAGGTGTGCAAGCTGTACGGCGTCATCGGCCTGCTGGTCGTGGCCGAGATCGTCATGAGTATCGCCGGCCTCAAGTTCATCTGATCTCTCTCAATCTGCATGCAAATTCAATATATGTACACGTTACGAACGACGGAGAAGGCAATAGCTGAAGGTGCTGTGCGATGGGATAGTGGCGACTACGGCGGGGGCGAAGTATGGCGTGACGGCTTCGATCTTCGCCAGTCTCATTTCGTCTGCCACGCGCGTGTGTAGTGAGTGGGCAGCCCTTCGTGAGGAACAGTGGGAAGCTCAGCCCGCGGACGAGTCCCTGAGGTTCTGTAGCCATTTGAACAGCGAGAGCAACGTGGCAACGCTTCGACTTCAATGCAAGCACGGCTTTCTATGGCACGCGCAGGTCATCCGATGAGTCCGCCGTGTCATTCGCTGGGTATGAGTCACACACTTCCGTTGCACGGCGGCCTTGGGTTGGGTGAATTATGGACAGCATCCCACTATCGCACCCATTGAGCTTCTCGCTCCTTGGGTTGGCTGCAAGAAGAGAGAGAAGCGTCCCACACAGCAATTCCTCCAGCGTCGCGCGCACACATCATAACAGTAGTCACGATGGCGCAGCACGATGAGCCCGAGACCAACTACCGCAACATGGACGCCCAGGAGCTGATGCACCGCCATGAGGACGAGCTGGCTCGCCAGGAAGAAGCGCTGGACCAGATCCACCGCGGCGTCACAGTCCTCCGACGCCAGGCAGGGACAATCAACGCTGAGGTCCAAAGTCAGAACAAGCTCATCGACGACATCGACAGCGTACGTGTGTCTGCCTATGAGAAGCTAATACAAAGCTGACATTTCGATGATGCAATAGCGCATGGACACAGCGCAAGTGGATCTGGAACGCGGCGAGAAGAAGGCGCGAGAGGTGAACGCCAAGAAAGCCAAGGTGTGCAAGCTGTACGGCGTCATCGCGGTGCTCGTGGTCGCCGAGATCGTGCTCAGCGTCTGCCAGGTCGACATGTTCCCCAAGTGATAGATACGTACAGGAGTCGACATCGTACCACACAGTATCAAGAACGTACACGTGTACCATACCATATTTATGCATGCATCCATCCACTTGAGATCCAACGCCGACACTTTCAAAAACGGATCTCGGGTCTTCAGTTTCTACAGCATCATCGCCGCGACAACCACAGAACACACCAAGGCTGCACTGACGCTCGCCGTGACGGCGCCGCTGGCCTTGGGCTTGAGCGTCTCGGTCTCGTCCTCGTCGTCTTCATCGTCGTCCTCCGGCACGGCTGGACCGGCGTTCACCGTGCCTGGCTGCGTGTCGTCTGTCGTCGCCGCCGCTCCACCGCCGCTGGTCGTGCTGTTGGATGTAGCCCCGCCCGTGGTGCCGCTGCTGGCACCGCCGCCCGTGGCGCACTTGGCCTGCAGTGTTGGGTTGGTCGGCGTCTTGGTCTTGTCACTCGGGTGGCTGATGCCTTCCGTGATAAGCGAGCCCGGGTTGGTGGGCGTCCACGTGCAGCACGGGTCGCCCAGCTCCTGGCCGTTGGTGAAGCCGTCGCCGTCCGAGTCGGCCTGGCAGTACGCCTTGGTCCAGCTCTTGCCCAGCTTGTTCCAGTCCTTGCCAAACTCGTTGAGGCCGTTCATGCCGGCGGCGTCCGGGTGGCCGATGGCCGGCGCGTCCGGCACGTTGTCGCCGTTGGGCAGCAGCGCCGCGTACTTAGCATAGCCCTGCGTCGTCGGCAGCGCCGCCAGAGCCACGGCAGCGGCCATTAGTCCCATCGAGAGCCGCGCCATCGTCGTCAAGTGCGTGTGTTTCTGGTGGTGAGTCGTGATGTGATCTCTTGCCGCGTGGGATCCTGAGAGGTGTTCAAGTGGCGAATTTCTCGGAGCCCTTGAGAAGAGGATGTGGGTGTCTACGCTGCCTGGGTCTCTGTCTCGATGGCACCCCTCCGCTGGCTATTTACACTGCGACGTAGATGCCGACAATGGGCATTCTGGCATGGCGTTGCGACGTTCCCCGTCCATGCCGGGAGACCATGTGGCTCCTGGAAACGCCAACGAAAGCGAACCGGATATCGGTGCGCAATAAACCCTACTCCACGGCTGACATTTTCAACCAATCAGGAAGGCATATGTAGCGGGATCTGAATTTCCATCGAAAACGTTGGCGCCAACTTTTAGGGATGTGGCGAGGTGACTTGAAGGTCGCACGAACAGTTCGAAGCCATGCCAAACACCGAACGCCGCTCACGGAGAATGGACACCTGGATGGCCAACAGTTCCAGGGCGGTAGAAGACACATCAGCGACAGCATGGGGTCGCAAGTGAAGCGCGGTGATCTCAGCTACACGAATCGACCTCCTACTCTCGAATTGGTTGGATATGGACGACGAACGACTCGCTTGAAGACGACGTCAACCCTCCGACTATTGCCTTGGTGATCGCTTCGCTGAGCGGCATGCGATCGTGAAGTGGGGTCCACACGCTGCCTCAGTGTCATCATTTTGTCTGCTCCGAACGCGCCTCAACTATCTACACGTGCAGGGCTTCATTGTCAGTGCGGCTTGCCAGCGTCAGCGCATCGTCTACCTCTGGACGTCAGTGACTCATGCGTCTTGCCCCAGAAGCCCAGGCAGTCACGCCAGCTCTCCATCATCCGCCGGGTTTCGTTGCTCGTGGCAGCTTGGGCTTGACACTGTGCCTTGTCTCGTGCTGTTAGCTCATTGACCAGCTCGCTGTTACCACGCTCATCACGCGGACCCTGACCCTGCTACGAGGATCTTGGGTTGGCATCGTGGTGCCCTCGATCGTGAGCGTGGCCTTCGTGTTGCTGCTGCTGTCGTGCAACACAACATCATTTCGGCGCTCACGACGCTCGTAAAGAAGCGACAACAGTGCGCTGCTGCGAAGGAGAACGCTTCGACGGGAAAACAGGAGGATTGCGCGTGCGGCTCGCGTGCTGGAGATCGAATCCGAGCATTTTTGCAACTGCTGCCAGCGAGAATCCTGGCGGAGATGGCGGCCGAGTATTGCAGCATCCTCTTGGTGGCGCTGTGCATGGTGTGAGCTTCACAGCAATCGCAGCTTCGAACTGTCAGCGTCGTCGGAAGCCTCCATCTACGCAGAAATGCCGCGATAGTTGACTGCGCTAACCACGCAATTTCCGTTCGAGATCGTGACGGATGATATTTTTCATCGAGATGCGTGCGGGCATTCGACTGTTGGACACGCTTCAGTACGACCAGGAGCGGTTTCTGCGATGGGCGATTCCGGCCGTGGTGGTTCATGTGTGTGGTCAGTGCTTATCAAGTCGTGCGGTCTTGGAGGGACCGCCTCGTGGAGAAGCGAGACGCGTTCCGCGTCTACATCGACGCACACTCTGACGTGGGTCGGCTCGAGAAGAACATCTCCGAACGCCCTGATCTTGTCGAGACGAACGTGGTCAGATCCAAGGTCTGCACTGCATGGTCGGCGTCCAGTCGGATGTGAATCCTGAGACGATGCCAGTTATGAAGTTGCTGTTCAGCTATTTACAGCAGAGCCGAGATGATCGCAGCACCGCTAGAAGAATGGCCCAGTTGACCAGATTAGTTACGACTTCAGTCGCCCTTGTCTCCGAGTCGTGGGCACGTGCTGCTGGTACAACCAGTTGACGTCTGAGAGACCCTTTCCTCTCACACAGTTCGCTTCGATGGAGATTTGCACGAGTTCCATTCCTCGTCTGATTCCCACTCAAGTTTGCCCACGAGGCACAGACGTCATGGCGGTGCTCCAAGATCGTCATGAGGCACGTGCTCGAGGTGATCGCCATCAGCAACTTGGGTGCTGTGCTCTGCGCCATCGTGTACGGCTTGCTGAACCCATTTAGCGTCTACTGCTTGAATGGCGTTGAGCCTGTGACGTGCATGGCCTCGTTAACTTCGTTCTATCTCGTGCTATGGGGAGTGCTCACTGCGAGTATACTCGACGCGTTCTTCCTACGTGGGCGGTACCTTCGATCACGACCAGGAGCGACACAAGAGTTGAGCCCATTAACACTAGCTCAGAGCTGGCGGATCGTAGTTCGGCTGACGTGGAAACGGACGCTCGTGATGTCGCTGCTGTGTATGGGTCTCACGGTACTACTACTTTTCATCGGCGTTCCAGTCATCCGCTACAACTGCCACGCGCTGGTCGCTGTCATGTGCATGGCGATCCACTCCGTCCAAGCCATCTCGCGCGTGGCTCGCTTCCGACAAACGAGCACCGTTTCCAGTGTTGAGCAAGCCACAGTGGACGCTGCCAGTCCGACTCGAAGCGCGCGACCGACGCTTATGGGCCGCATCATTGCCGTCGCCGTGACGAACGTGTTGCCGCAGCTATTTTCTGCGGCTGCTGGCATGCAGTTCATGGCCGTTGGCAAGAGTCTCAACATGCACGACAAACACGCCGTCAAATGGTATATCGCCAGCGGTCTCGCATTCAAGTTTTGTTTCCAGATGATGGCGAAGGTGCTCGCGATGAGAACAAGCGCCGCGAGCTCCAACTTCCGGAATCGGCTGTACGTGATCACGTCGTCGATCCTGGTCATCGAGATCTACGTGGGAATGGCGGCGTTGCGTTTGAGCACGGGAGTGAACACCAAATCGTTCTACACTGGAGCGCTCTTCGTGTGCATTTTGGAGATTTGTATCCGCGTCCTCACGGTAGTCGTCGACCGGTTCGTTGTCGAGCGGAAGCGAAAAAAGTTCGAGGCAAAAAAGGATCAAGCGACCCATCAAACCACAGCAGTTGGGGCGATTGGCAGAAGGAAGTCGCGTCTCTGGAGGCGGAGTTTGAAGCGTGGAAGACGAACCACGCGCGTCTGACTGCTGTGGAAGTCATGGCTGAAATGGTGGCCGAGTACAGTGGCGTTGGGTTTCCGTGCGTGTACGAGATCATGCTGCACAACAACCGAGCGTTCGACATGGGCTCCGGAAATTCGTCATCGATCCTGACTTCAAAAGAGTGGCTGCGATTCGTGGACTCGCAGCTGACAGTCTACGCTGTGCAAATGGCTGGAGGTGTTCTCGGATATCGTCGGAGGCGCTTTTGAGATGTACATGGGCATCCACGTGGACGAAGTGTTCGAGACAGACGAGTTGGTGTACATCCGCTGGACAATTTTCGTGTTGGCGATCCACGCGGGCGGGCTGGCGATCTCGGGTGTAGTCTCGGCGGGATCTGTCGGACGCTTGTAGATAGACACTCGCACGCGTTGGATACTGCGAGCAGTTCCAGATCCCTTGCTGACACCTTGCCTTCCTGACGCGGGAAGACTTGAAGTACCCCATACATTCCTCCTCTCCAGAATGGGAAGCATGCTGCTCAAGACACTGCAGCCCATCGCTCCGAAGCTGTTTGTCACCGAAGACCACACTTGCACAACTCACGCTAGTCGCTGTTCATGGTCGTGTCGTCGCCCTTCAGCCCATCATACACGTCGACGGATGGCCATGATGCACGATATCTTCCAAGGTCCGAACGACGTGCTCGGTCGCCTGGGCCGCGCCCATCGTGGGCTTGAAGTGGCAATATCGTTTGACGTCCGCAATATGGTGTTCGACTGGCGATCCTCAGAGGCAGCGGATTCTTCTCCTTCAGTGTCACCAGCGAGTCGCGTGTTGTCCAGTGTTGGATCCAGATCGGACTCGTGAGACGATTTGACGAGTTCAGACCCATCAATGCTTCTATTTCCAGCCGTGCGAGTTGCTGACAAGCCCCTCCAAAACGATCCATGGTGTCCAATCTCGAGAACTCTCTAACCAGCCGTCGAGAGTCTGGGGGGAGGCCTCGCCAGTCCAGATACTCAGACACCACCCAGTTTCAATGTCGACTTCCTCGGTCTTCAGCGCTGACGTGCCATCCGGAGCAACAGTGCACGAGACCAAGACCCCATGGCGGCGCGCCAAGACTGTCATGAGGCGCATGCTCGAAGTGATCGCCATCAGCCACGCTGGTGCCGTGTTCTGCACAGTCGTATACAGCGTGTTGAATCCATTCTCCGGCTCGTATTCCAGTGATGGAAAGGCACGGGCACGAGCCGTCGTCGGCACGGCTTCGCTCACGGCGTTCAACATCGCACTCTGGGGGGTGCTCACAGCAAGTGTACTGTTCGCGTTCTTTCTGCGGGGGCAGTACCTCCGATTACCACGAGTACCGGCATCCCAGGGCATGTTGACGCTGGCTCAAAGCGTGAATATCGTCGCGACACTGACGTGGAGACGAGTACTCTTGATGCCACTGCTATCTGCGGGAGCCACGTGGGGTCTATGTGCTGTCGGCGTGCCAGTCGTCCGCTACAACTGCCACACACTGATCGGTGTCATGTTCGTGGCGACCCACTCCGTGCACGCCATCTCCTGCGTCGCTTGTTTTCGACGAAGGCACACGAGCAGTGTGTCGAGCGTGGAGCCAACCCTTGCCGATGTTGGTTCTGGTCGGCGCGTGCAACAACCGAGGCGTCCGATGAAGAATGTTCTTTGCGTGGCTGTGACGAATGTGTTGCCCCTGCTCATTGCCGCCGCCGCTGGCATTCAGTTCATGGGCATCGGCAAGAATCTGGATGTCGACGACACTCGGGAGGTTGGGCTGTTTATTGCCTGTGGCCTCTTGTTCAAATTCCTGTTCCAGATGATGGCCAAAATGCTCGCGATGAATGCAAGTGCCGCGAGTTCCAACTCCCGAAATCGACTGTTTGTGATCACATCGCCGATCCTCGTCATCGAAATTTACTTGCGTATGGTGGCGTTGCAATTGGGTACTGGAGAGAACACGAAGACGCTGACGGCCGGAACGATCTTCGTGGGGGTTTTCGAGATCGCCATGCGCTTCTTCATAGTGTTGGTCGATTGGTTTGTCGTCAACAGAAAGCGAAAAAATGTCGAGCGAAGGAAACGTGAGGTCAGCATCCAAGGGCCGGACGTGATCGCTCAATCGAGGCGCCCTCGTCAAATCGCTCCCACAGCCATGCGTGTTTTACCAACGAATCATCGTTCTCGCGTTGCCGCCATGGACGCTGAATTCGAGGCGTGGAAGACCAACCACTCGCGTGTGACAGCTGCGGAAGTCATGGCTGAAATGGTGGCCGAGTACAGTGGCATCGGCTTTGCGTGTGTGTACGAGATCATGCTCCACAATGACCCAGCCTTTGACTTGGGCGCTGGCAGTCGCACCCCGACTCAGTCTTCAGAAGAGTGGCTGCGATTCGTGGGCTCGCAGCTGACAGTCTACGCAGTGCAAATGGCTGTGGAGGTGTTCTCAGACATCGTCGGAGGCGCTTTTGAGATGTACATGGGCATCCACGTGGACGAAGTCTTCCACAAGGACGATGTGGGGTACATCCGCTGGACAATTTTCGTGTTGGCGATCCACGCGGGTGGGCTGGCGATCTCGGGTCTAGTCTCGGCAGGCTCTTTCGACCGCTAATAGATCGAAACTCGCACGGGCAAGTTGTATGGTCAGCTCTACGTTCATCTCAAGAGCCATTCTTCCCAACGCTGGTTCAAACTGGGGAAGTAACCATCAAAGCCAACATGTTGTGAGCGACCATCGACGAAGTAAGTGTAGATGAGGAAGCGCTGTCTATTATAGTATTTATTAGGGCAAATTCCAAAAGGTGACACAAATCGAATGTTTCTGCAAAAGGTGACACAAGCCGTAAAATACGAAGAAAGCTTACCGTTCGGCGACGCTTCGAGTTTTTAGAGCTTCCCATAATTAGACTTCCACAACAGCTTCCCC
>JAADVL010000042.1:0-83005 GCA_023334995.1 Pythium sukuiense
AGCTTCTTCTCAACTACCGAACCCGTGGTCTCTTTCGATTCACACCCCACTAGTTCCCTCTTATCTCTGTAGATCTGAGCGGAACCCGTGGTTTGCCTGGGCTTTGTACTGGGTTCCGGTTATTTCCTGCCAGTCTGACTACACCGGACCCGTGGTGTTAGTCGCTTCGCTGTGTTGCTGCTGTTGTACACGTCGTGCAGTACACACAAACAATTCGAACACTCATCGCTCGCGCATCAAATCCACTGGTTTCTAACGTGCAGGATTCCTGATTATCCTGCAGCTTCGCCACAATGATTCTATTCTTATCCACCACCCGAAAACAACAGCGTTCAATCGGCTACTCGTCGAATCTGCAGGGCGGATCATCCTGCAACTTGCCTTACCGAAAGGGTTAAGTAACTAACCTGCTTCTGTCCTACAGGTCCCAGAGAAGTTGTAGCGTTTACAATGTAATGCTGACGAGCTTCACGCCTATTTGCATCAGTGAAAATATGTATTCTGTACGGTACAGCACACGGAGTATGAACCTAAATGTGCACTTTGTGAAGTCACCTACTGCACGATTCCATGAATTGTACACGATGGTCCACGTGAGCTCATGACAGCCTCGGTAGGCACTCTTCCACGCATCGAGTGCCTCATCTACGTCGCTTCGAGATCCCTCCCAGGTGCCTTTGTTTTGCACCAATCAAAACGCTCATTAGCTTCTATCTTGATATCGTAATTTGATTGGTCAAAATAATGCCGTTTGGAGCCAACGACATTTCCGACGAGGCAGGCACGAAGAACCCGTTCCCCGACAGACCATGGCGACCAAGAGCGTGGGCGTGCCGATCTCTCTGCTCCATGAGGGCGAGGGCCGCACGGTGACGATCGAGCTCAAGAACGGCGAGATCTACCGCGGCCTCCTCAACGACACAGAAGACAGCATGAACTGCCAGCTGAGCGATGTCGTGCTCACGCAGCGCGACGGACAGAAGTCCAAGCTCGAGCTCGTGTACGTGCGCGGCAGCCAGATCAAGCTGATCATCCTCCCGGAGATTCTCAAGCACTCGCCTCTGTTCAACAAGGTGCAGGCTCTCAAGAAGCCGAGCGACGACAAGAAGAAGGGCGCGCGGAAAAGCTCTGGGCGGGGAAAGAAGATGGGTGGCCGCAAGTAGGCTCATCGATGAATACGCTTCTCCAGACCCAACTCTTGGACGCCCATCGAAACGAGTGCAAGCTCCAACACCCAGCGCAAATCCTCTCTTTCAGCGCGCGTGGGAAATCACTCTTTGACTCGCGTTTGATGATCGCTCGCACAATCCGATCCTCTCAATACAATTGCATATTCAACTTTCCCCATGCATGGCTTCGTGCTGTTCCCCCTACTCTTGACGTCTATTTGCTCCTTATAGAAGCAAACAAGCGTAGACATACAAACTCAGGCAACGCTAACGCTTTGTGAGACGCCCCCCCTGCAAGACATCGTCGCCCATCGCAGTACCTGGCTCACGACACTCACCGCTGACGCGTCTAGAAGTCCATGACGGAAGGCTCCTTGGAGCACCCTGATAAATATGCCAAGCGACTCTCTACCCAACTTCTGCGCTGCGTTTCGGAACTCTCAGCATGGCGGTCAGATCCGCGGCTCGCTTGAATATGAACAGGAAGCGTGACTCTCCACCCAACGTCATTCCAGAGAATCCGTGTCGACAATGATACTGCCAATCAATCATCGCACATGGCCTACACGAGCTGTTGCAAGGGCTGATGCCGGATGCAAGAGCTGGTGTGGTCAGTCGACGGATGCAATGCAAGCTCAATGGTTCACGTTCTCTGTCTTGGTGGACCACCATGCCAGAGCGTGCGTTTCACGAGTAGGAAAAGGCGAACACAACTCTGCACTGCTACATCGTAGGCAAAACCCAAGTCTATTCGATTGTGAATCAAGCCCACACTCACTAGTATCGTCTCTTTGCTTCGGTGTCTCCACTTCCGCGGCTCTAACTCTGTCGGAACTCCTCGGCCTCTTCGAACTCCATTCGCATCGCGTCCTTCACTGCCCGCGACTCGGACTCGACCCACTCGCGCTCGAGGTCGTCGTACTCCTCTGGGTCCGCGAACTGGATGCCGCGCATCTTGGCGAACTTGTCCAGGAAACGGTGCGCGTCCACCTGCGTGTATTTCTCCAGGAGCATCTTGTACGCGTCCTCCTCTGGGATACCTGCCTCGATCAGCGTCAGCTGCTCGTCAGCAAACTCATACGCCGTCTCGCCGTCGACCAGACCCTGTGGCTGGCGCTTCATGTACATCTCGGCAAGTCGGTCCTGTGGGAAAGTGATGAGCGGCAGACGCTCGCGGTCCTGACGAGGCACTGGCGGAGGCGGGAAGCGGTCCACGACTGGCACCCACGATGGCTGGCGCATGCCGCCGTTGCGCGCGAGGCCCTTCACGCGGCGGATGATGTCCATGCTCGTTGACTTGCGTGCGCGGCCCATGGCTTCCTCTGGTATCTATCTACCTACGGTGGTGGCCTTGGACAGGATGAGTGGTCTTGTGCGGATGGAGAAACGCGGGGTGGAGGCGAGCCACCGTGTTTAGAGAAACTTTGTCGAATATACCGTGTATTGGAACTAATAACCTCATTTTGGATTTATCACAGGGCCACTATTGAGACCGCTCACTCGCCAACGCAAAGGAACGATCATCTGCGTACCTAGGCCCTGGAACCACCAACACCATGAAGCTCGTTCGGTGCGTATTTCCCCCTCCCCACGCACCGCGATGCGTCACTAAAACGGCGCAGACGAATCTAATGTATCTCTTGCTTCGTCTCTAACATCGTGCGCTGCAATCCGTAGCTTTTTGATGAAGCTTTCAAATGAAACGGTGACCATTGAACTCAAGAATGGCACGATCGTCCACGGCACCATCTCCGGTATGTCTCCCCCCTGCACTGTCGCTACGTAGCATGCTATCCATCTAACAGGCTGACTGTGTGCTGAAGGCGTCGACATCAGCATGAACACACACTTGAAGTCGGTGAAGATGACCGTCAAGGGCAAGAACCCGGTGACGCTGGACTCACTCAGCATCCGCGGCAACAACATCCGCTACTACATCCTCCCAGACTCGCTGAATCTCGACACTCTGCTCATCGATGACACGCCGCGCGAGAAGGTGAAGGCGAACGCGTCTGCTGCTGGCGGCCGAGGACGCGGGCGGGGACGTGGCCGTGGCCGTGGTCGCGGCCGTGACTAAGCGTCGCGCTGTATCCTCGCGGGGGATCGCTCCAATCGACGGTGATTTGAACGAACGACACTTCCCAGTTCGCTGGCTTGGGTTGAAAGCGCCTCCTTCGAGATGATCCAGCCAGACTAGATAGCAACAGCTCGTCCGCCCCCTTTTTCGATGACAAGCTGCAGGGATGGTCGGATGGAGACACTGCAGCCACGGAAAGGGAGGAGCTAGAGACTTCGCGATCTCATAATTAAATTAATCCGCTGAGGAACCAAAGGATGCGTTGTGTCGTTGTTGCGTTGCGTTGCTGTGCCGAGCACGTCGCCATGTTCAGCATCCGCTTCGAGTTGCCTCTATCCAAATGAGCTGCCGGATGGCTCAATTCGTACTTAGCCGGAAAGCTCCTGACCTCTCAAAAGCTGCATCAGTTCGACTGGCCACGATGTCAACCAAGCGCAAGACCGACGCCGTGGACGACCACGCTGCCGCCGACGGCGACCACAACGACGATGCTGCGAGCCGCTTCCTAGAAGACGCTCAGCGTCAGGTGGACTTCCTCTTCTCGCCAACTGTGGTTTTGCCTGGTGACGATGTCACGGACATTCTCACCAAGACCACCAAGCACGTGAGATTGGGTGCGCAACTTCGCTATCGATGCAACGTTGTACACACCATGAGCTGACTCGCTCTGCTTATTGTATGGGTAGGAGCTGGTCTTCGACAGGGCGAAGATGAGCGCATTGTGTGCACCAACGCTGGTGTGCTGCGGTATCGACCGCCGAACCGCTACTGGCTGGAGTACGACCACAAGCGGGTGCGTGGCTTAATTGATGCCACTCAAATCGATACAGTTCTGACGTAGTGCCTATGCCCGACAGTATTCTGTTGCCGTGGATGACGGCGTGATTGGTATTGTCACCGACCGCAACGCAGAGTTCTACCGTGTCAACATCGGTGCCGCGTACGTGATCACCAACCATTAGCGAATGGTTCATGCCAGCCTGTGGCTAATTGTGACCGTTTGGATATCGTAGGTCGAGTGTGACACTAGGAAGCCTTGCTTTCGATGGAGCTACCAAGCGTAACCGCCCAAGTCTGCGCATCGGATCGCTCGTGTACGCGCGTGTGCTCAAGACGAGTCACGGCGTCGAGCCCGAACTGACGTGTGAAGGTACGCAACAGTAACTTTGGAGAGATGGACCCCGTGCACGTTGCTAGGATCTAACAGCAGACTTTCATTTGCACTCTAGCTCCTCCAAACGTGACGAAGAAGGACTGGATGACGGGTCTCGCTGTCTATGGCGAGCTGACGGGTGGCTATGTTTTCAAAACGTCGATCCCTTTGGCCAAGAAGCTGCTTCACGAAGACAGCTACGTGTTGCAGGCACTGGGCAAGTCCATCCCATTCGAGATCGCCATCGGACGCAATGGTATGATCTGGGTTAACTCCGCGTCCACGAAGAGCACTACAGTCGTCACCAACGCCATCCTCAACTCGGAGACCATGTCCACGAGTGAGATCGACGTGATGGTGCAGCAGCTCATTGCCACCGCCCGCAAAGACGTGTAGCTGGCAAACGCCGCTGGCTCGACCCACCTCTGCCTCGATACTCTGCTGCCATAAGATCAATTTCACACGCTAGATTTGGATACTAAAACCCTCTTGCATCCCTGTCGGCAGATATTTCGAGGCTCAGTTCCTGCTGCCTGAGCTCATGGCGACAGTGTGTATTTTTGGTGACGACTCTGCATTGGAAGCTCGCGGCTGTCTGAACTAGCGATGTCGACGGCTTCCAGCGACACGTCCATTGAATATTAAGACGGTCCACATCAGCACGGGTGAGTAGGAAGGATGATGTCGGTGAACGACGACGCGAAGGGCATGATCGCCCAGGAAGAGCGCGAGCTGCGACGGGTGTTCGATCACTTGGCGTCGTACCGCCAGAAGAAGAAAACCCACGCCAGCATTACGGCAGCGAAGGAGCGTCGCGGGCGCCTGGAAGCGAGCAAGGCGAATCCTGACGTGTCGTCGCTCGTGAACGAAAAGGGCGTGAAGATGAGTCGAGAGGAAGTCGAAGAGGAACTGCAAAAGGTCGACTTCAACTTGGAAAAGTACACTCAAGAGCTGACCAACATCCACAGCAACCCCAACAAACACATGAAGAACGAGGACCTGTACGGGGCGATCAAGGCGCTGGGCAAAGTCTGCTCGAAGAAGGAGATCAGCGACATGATCTGGGAGGCGGACGAGAACCTGGACGGCGTCGTGGACTGGGAGGAGCTGCGCTCCATGTTCAACCGCAACCTCATCGACAAGACCGATCTCGAGCCTGTGAACTTGTTCAACGTCGTGCAGTTCATGACCTACGACAAGAAGAACTGCGGCACCATCACGGCCGACGACACCATGGCCATTTTGTTCGCGCGCTACGGCCAGTCGCAGCTCGAGATGCGGATGAAGCAGCTCTTCGGGGACAGCGACGAGTTGTCGTTCGTCAACTATCTCGATCGTGTGAGCAAACAGCGACGAATGAACGCCGAAGCGCGCGCCAAGAATTAACCGAAGACCCATGCAGGAGCGTGGTCTGCTGCGAGACTGACAGGATCATTATGAATACTACACGACTTGGCTTCGTTTTCACACTTTCTCTCCATTTACAGTAGTATTAACCTTCTCTTTGCTGGACGATCGCCGTTGCTGACCGCTTATGTCATCTAATGCGCCTCGCACGTCGCGAAGGAGACCGCTTCCAGCAAGTCGAAGCCATGAGACGGCAGAGACGCTTAACCGAGCGTGAGACCGACACCGAACTTGTGTGCGTCACCCTCGAAGTTCTTGGCGTCGACGTGCACGCTGGTGGTGAGCGTCACGTATGGGCGCACCTTCTGGATTGAGGCGAGCGACACGAAGCCCTCCGAGTCGATCTTACCGGCGTAGGTGGTGTCGGCATCCGCCTTGTAGCGGCCGCCGACGTTGAGCGTGTTGGCCGCCGACTTGAGGTCGTAGTCCAGCACGGCCGCGTACACGGTGTCCTTGGACAGCTTGTGGTGGAACGACGCCTGGAGCGCACCGAAGTTCTTCTTGGTAATGAGCGACGTGGTGAAGTCCGAGCCGACGAAGCTCACACCGACGTTGTGCTCCGTGAGCGCCGACTTCTCGACGTTGAAGGCGACCTGGCCACCGACGACGAAGTGGTCCTGCACGAACACACCGGCGGCCTTAACCGAGTTGCCGACAAAGTCCGCCTCCGTGTTGAACGAGAACTTGTCCTGCTTGAACTCGGCGCCGACGAGACCGACCTGCTTGGCACTGGCGTTCTTCGCGACCGAGCCGTCCTCGAGCTTGAAGGTCAGGTTCAGGCCCTTGGTGAGCACGTTTGGCAGCTCAGCCTCCGTGACGAGGCGGCCCTGCGTGGTGACCTGGAGCTTCTTGAACACGACGTTGGAGCCCGAGTGCGTGAAGCCGCCCGAGACCTTGGCGAGGATCGACTTGTTGGCGTTGAGCTGGCCCTCAGTGGTGAAGGTCACGCCGTTGGACGCCTTGCTCTTGATCTTGAGCTTGCGCGAGTAGTCGTAGTCGTCGTTGAGCACGTCGGCCGCCGCCTTGGCGAGGTCCTTGAACAGCACAGCCACCATTTTCACTGGGTCTTCTTTCGTTCCTGCTTCCAGAATGACCTCAGACGACAGGCGAGACGCGGCGCCGCCCCACAAACCACTTCCCCCCGTCCGCCGCAGAGCTCTTCGATATCCTGAAGGACTTGAAGGGCGAGCTGTTGTTCCACTCGTAAAAACGTAAGAACGCGTATTTACGAGCAGACCTCCCCCGCCCAGCCTTTTGCGTTGCAGTTTGAGAAACAGCCGTGTTGAATTTCCAAGCCGAAAGCCGGTAGTAACGGCTATAAAGATGTTAAAACAGGATGACGCAGCACATTTCGGCCGCTTGGGTGGCCCACTGCGTCATCCCAACGTCGCCGTCGATGTCAAAACCTGAACGAAATGCCCGCAGACACGCGGCAGGACAGCTCATGATGTCCCTCAGGCACGCGCCAGCGTCCAGCTTCCGGCTACAGTAGATGGATTCTGATGCCGGTCGAGCATGCGTTGAGTTGGTCGTGGGGTCTACAATTGCACTACTGTACTCGCATGTCCTCGAGCTTTTGAATCGTGGTGGCTGCAGTGGATAATACCCCACACTGTTCACAGCAGGTTGATGATGTGGCGGGATGGCCTGAACTGGCCGAAGGTGACGTGCTCACTCGCGCGGGGGAATGTTTCGCCACCTGCTGCGCTGCGCCGCTTCTGATTGGTCTGCGTGTTGAATCTGAGAGAAGATCATCGTACTTAGCCGGGAGTGCGTATCTCTGCCCAATCGCCGACGAGCTTCCGCGCGTCTGCTCGGTCCGGTATCCCCCTTGCTGCCGCAGCTCAAACGGAACGCAACAAGCTCATTCGTGAACTCGCGACTCGGAAGACATCGCAACGACAGAAACCATGGTTGTTCTCTACAAGGATATCGCCAAGACGGCGGAGAACGTCCTCAAGGACGACTACGACTACTCGCGCAAGCTCAAGGTCAAGAGCAAGGCCTCCAACGGCGTCGCCTTCACGACCGAGGGCGAGATGGGCAGCAACAAGTCGATTGTGGCCAAGCTGTCTGGTGCGTTCACGCACGGCCAGAGCGGCGTCGTCTTCAAGAAGCTGCAGGTCACCACCCACGGCCGCTTGATCACCGAGGCGGAGATCCCGAACGTGTTCACCCACGGCCTGAAGCTCACCGCCAAGATCGAGGATGGCTCGGTCGCCAAGAACGCTAGCGCCAAGCGCGTGGGTGTCTTCGGCTACGAGTTCACCAAGGACAACGTCGCCGTCGACGGCCAGGCCGACCTGGGCTCGAACACGCTCCGCCAGTCCGTTGTGTACGGCGTTGACAACGTGCTCGTGGGTGCGCAGGCTGCGTTCAACCTGGACAAGTCGTCGCTCTCGGACCACAATGTGGCCCTGAGCTACACGGGCGGTGACTTCGCTGCCACGCTCCAGACCAAGAAGAAGTTCAACGCGCTCTCGGGCTCGTTCTTCCACCGCCTCTCCAAGGACACGATCTACTCGGCCGTGTTTGACTACGACCTCAAGTCCGGCTCCAACCACCTGACGGTCGGCGGCCGCTTCAATGCCGACCACCTGACCACGTACGCCGGTAAGGTTGAGTCGGACGGCCACGTGTCGCTCGTGCTGCTCCAGAAGATCCGTCCGTTCCTGCACCTGACCACGAGCGCCCACATCGACGCCAAGAACTTCGACGGTGACGCCCACAAGTTCGGCATCGGCCTCACCCTCGGTTAAACGTTACATCTGCTAGAGATGGACATGTTGCAAGTCGTAGTGAGTGGGGGCTGCCATCGCTCGCGCCTCCTCAGGAGTCATCCAGCCCTCCAAGTGTTAACATGTTCATGTGCTCCATTTGCCTTCCTCCTTCTCTTCCGCCACTTGAACTTGCTGTGGATAGTCAATGGGTTCGGGTTGAAATCACTCATGTAAAACCAAGCAGAAGTTTGACCCGTGGGTCGAACCTGTGCGGGTTTTGGCAGGAGACCTGACCCGTACTGTATCCAACCCGACCCGTGAAAATGCTGGAAGACCTCAGCGGACGCGAGTGTATCCGCTGAGAAAGATCATCCGAACATTCGACACCAAAGCGAGCAGCCACGATGAGTGAGACGGACCGCTTCGACGCGCTGCTGATGAACATGGCGCAGACGCAGCGCGGCATCGAGCCACTGCTGGAGACAGTCTTCTCCTTCCTGCGCCGCAAGACCGACTTCTTCTCGGGCGCGGCGCCTGTGGTGGTGGAAGAAACGGTGCTGGACGCCGTGCGCAAGCAGGCGGCGCTGGCAGAGAAGGACCAGTACGCGAAGAAGCAAGAGGAGGAGAAGCGCAAGCAGAAGAAGCGCGCGGAAGAGGAGGCCAAGCAGAAGAAGCAGAAGACGTCGGTGACGGCTGCCAAGTCCAAGGCCGCCGAGCCGGAGCCGACGCCGCGCTTCGAGGAGATCACGGACGAGCAGGCGGACACGACTGAGAAGAAGCCACAGCCACCAGCTCAAGCGGATGGAAAGGAAGACGAAAAAGAGGATGAAGAGGACAACGGCCCACGTATGTTTGTGTACCTCAGGACGATGGATGTGCTTGACTATCCTGGGAGTTTTCTGATGGTTTGAATTTGTTTGTAGCGCTCGTGGGCAACGGCGGACAGACAGACAAGTATGTATGGACTCAGACACTGCAGGAGGCGCAAGTGAACTTCGCTGTGCCCAATGGAACCAAGTCTCGTGAGGTGAACGTGGTCATCACGGGCACGCGACTCAAGGTCGGGCTCAAGGGCGGCGCGACGTTTGTCGACGGTCCACTGTTCAAGCGCGTCAAGGTGGACGACAGCTTCTGGACTCTAGAGGACAACAATCGCATCTGCATCTACCTGCAGAAGGAGAACCAAATGGAGTGGTGGAAGACGATCATCGAGGGCGACGCTGAGATCGACACGAAGAAGGTGCAGCCAGAGAACTCAAAGCTGGGCGATCTGGATGCGGACACACGCCAGACCGTGGAGAAGATGATGTTCGACCAGCGGCAGAAGGCGCTGGGACTGCCCACGAGCGACGACATGCAGAAGCAGGAGGTGCTGCAGAAGTTCATGGCCCAGCATCCCGAGATGGACTTCAGCAAGGCCAAAATTAACTGATCCTCAATACATTTTGGCGATGATTTGGCTCAGACCTGGAGGCATGACGCTGAAAATAAAGTTGACTCTGGAGTGTGGCACCCACATCTATGATGGGCTCCATAACACAATTTCGCAGACGCAATGGCACCACCTTCGCGTCACGAACCCACGTCGGTCGTATGGGGCTACGACGCCACCGAGTACAAGAGCTCGGCGGCATCCATGAACGAGGCAGTCGCCGCCCAAGCTCGTCTCGGCGGATCCAGACCGAAGCAAGAGCCCAACCTCAACAAGGCATGCCACGTCGTCTTCGGAGAGCCAGGGAAAAAGCGCGATTTCCTCATCTCGAGCACTCAGACGGACACGACCGGTGAGATCCACAAGTACGCAGCCAAGCTCAATGGCGTTTCCAAGAAGATGTTGATCAACACGTCGTGCACCTTCGGCACGGATGCCCCGAACTACGTGACGTCGACTCAAATGGCTCAACGATGGGACAAGGCTGCTGTCCAAGAGACCGTCGCACTCCGCAATGAGATCCGCAAGCGCACAGGCCCACGACCAACACGCGGCATATCATACGACGACGAGGTGGAGTATGTCTCGGAGTGCAAGAGTCAGTTCCAGAACAAGGGCAAGGAGTTCAAGCCGTCGATCATGGCCGATGCCGTCAAGAAAGGTGCGTGTGGTCCATTCAATCTTGCGTCCTGCGCGTCGAGCTGACGTATGCCTCTGTTTGTAGACCTACGCGCGACGCATTTCACGCTGGGAGACGAGAAGCTACAGTACAGCACGACGAGCCACACAGATCGCCTTTCCAAAGAGGACTTCATCAAGTACGCGACGCCGCAGGTTCCACCGCACGACCTGCGCAAGTCGACTGTCGAGATTTCATGAGACCCTTCCACTCAGCACCGCGCAGTCTTTTATCCAATGCATATAAGCTAAATGAAAACGGAATGCTTCGCAACGCAACTGGGGCTCTAGTTTTAACATGATCTTCGTTTGTGTGTGTGTGTGTTCGTTCGCTTCGCCTTTCCTTCTAAACGTTGAAGCTCTCGCCGCAGCCACAGCTTCCCTTGGCGTTTGGATTCTCGAACACAAACTCGGAGGAGATGGGAGTCGTCTGGACAGATACGACCACGTCAGTCTCAGCTAAGGCTATTTAAGAACGGCATATTACGACGCACGTGGAAGTCCATCGTCGTGCCCACCACGTGGAATAGTGCCTTGGGCTCGATGAACACCCGCACACCTACAGTCAGTCAAGTCAGTACCAAGCTAAACTACTAGAGACACGACCTGGAAGCTGTAGACGCACCCTTCTCGCTCACTTCCTCCTCCATCTTCTCCTTTTTCTCGGCGTAGTTCATCGTGTACGACAAGCCGTTGCATCCGCGCGTTCGCACACCAAGACGGATGGCGATCGCGTCTGGCTTTCCATCTAGTAGCTCACGGATGCGGTCCGCGGCGGCCTCAGTCTGACGAGACAAACACATCATCATCATTCAGTCGTGGTCTACCTCGTTGTGTGGTGTGCCGAATCGTTTGTACCAGCTTCAGCGGCGCCGGCAGCTCACGGCGGCGGCGCGTGGGCGGTTGGTCCTTCACAGCAGCAGCCACTGACAGGCATCGGCGCTGCGTCTGGCAGTGCATGGTGCGCGCGACGCGTAGTAACGACACCATCTCTCGTGTGCTTCGCTTCGTTCTCTGACGTCGGTATGACGGGACGGAGCTCTCGAATTTGACCAGAACGCCAAAGTTTGGTGGTGGGTTGTCAGTTAAGAACATCCCAGACCACGAGATAAAAACAGCCCCAACAAAACCTAGATGCCAGAAGCGAAGCCAGACTAATACAAAGGGAACCCACGCTGATTAGTATCGAATTAGCCGAAGAGCTCCTCGCGCAATGCCAGCAACTCATCGCGGCGACTGCGGATGAAGCTGCGAAGCACCTCACCACCCAATTGGAAGTTGCGCACCGAGTCGACTTTCTCCCGCACAGTCTTCTTCCACTGATCCACGAGTGGTGCTGTGTCGACGCCTTTGTGCTTGTTAATGGCGGCGAGCAGATCTCCCGGCGGCAGCCACTCGAAGACCCCCTCGGGGTCAAACGTCCGCGGATACGACTCTGTCTCGTCAACCTTCTCGTCAGCCAGCTCAATAGTCTGATCCTCGTCTTTAGCTTTCTCGTCTTGCTGGACTGTGGGGTCTTGCTCGACTTCAATACCAGGCTCAGTTTGGGTCTCAAGCGATGGCTCCGTTGTTGTCGGTGACGTCGGAGGGGCTTCGCTTTCGAGGGTCACGTCGTCTCCATTTGGGTTGAGTGCCATCGTATTCGTCACCGGATTCTCCACTTCAACCTGCATGGTTAGCTCTGGAGTTACTACTTCGGGTTGTGTTGGCTCAGAATATGTGGCAGTCGTCGGAGCATTCGAACCCCACCACTTGCTGAGCAGATACTGCTCGACTTGGTCCACTCGCTTGTTGGACAGAATCGAGTCGTAGATCAATACTTCAGCCATGAAGCCCTGGAAAGCATTCGTGTCGCACGCGCTCTTGACGTTTGCGAGACTGAGAGCCGCGTTGCCAGACATTCGGACAAGGAAAGATTTGTCATCCTCGTCGCCTAGCAAGCTCCATTGCTGTCCATTGGCCTTGATTTCAACAGCATGACGACGCAGACGGTATGTCAACAGCACCAACTCGTCGTTCGAAGCGACAAAATCACTCCCTCGAAGACCCCCCGTCGTGAAAAATGCCGGCTTGCCTCCGTGGAAGAGGAACTGTCCGTACGGGGAGTTGCCGAAGAACTTCTGGGCTCTGTATGTATCACCAGGCTGGGTTTCCAAAGCACCTTTGTCAGCGTCACTCCCACTGAGCTCAAATGATCAACTACGAACCTCAATTCGCGACGGCTTCAGCACGAAGAAGAGTGTCATCATGTCGTGAAGGACGACGCCACTCGAGTGCACCATGCCGCATGAAAACGACACCAGAGGGAGACTGTTCTGAGCCATTGGCTGCAGAACTGGCCGCATCGCAGCACTCACGGGCTCAAAAACGACCGATCCTTGGTTCGCATCGGTCATCGCACTCTTCCATCTACGAAGTACACACGACAGCACCAATGAGGTTTGTCTCCGGATCAAATCAACGATGCAGAGAGGTTAAGACTCACACTTTCACATCACACGCGGACCCCAGCGTCTCGCACTCGGCAGCATTCTCCACTTCAACGCCTTCGTCAGCCTTGAGCCACACGAGCAAATTGGTCTCAAATGCTACAATGAACGAGTCAACACACGCATCAGTCTTGGGATGACCACGAGTCCGACTACATACGCCTCATACTGTATACCTTCATGATCCAGCTGACCATCCATGTTACCCTGACGGAGCTCGACTGTTGCCGTCTCCTCTGCCAAGGTAGCTTCTGGGGTCGACGGCGGAGAGCTCTTGAGAGGCTCAATGGTGGTGACAGCGGGTTGTGTCATCGCTGCTGCCGTCATTGGCTCTGGGGCCTCATCTGATCTCGCAATTGAAGGGAAGGACACGACCTCAGTCGGCACGTGGGCGTCCAGATCCCCCACAACTGTCGTGATGTCTACTTCATCCACGGCTGGCACATCGTTCACTGTAGTCGTCGTCTCCTCAGTGGGTTCGTCTTCGCTCCGAAGCCGTGGCTTTCTTTCGGGTGTTTGCTGCTGCCCAGACTCAGTTGGCGACACCTCGGAAGTCGTCTCTGGTGGTTTTGTCATCTCCAGAGTGTTGTCGTCAACTGGAGTGGGGGTTTCCCCGTCATCGACAGGACTCTCGGTGCCTCCCCGACCCGTAAGCTCTAGTAGTGACATGTCGCCTTGATTGATCACCTGCTTCACAACGCCACTCGTTGACGTCGATGGAAAGTATACCGCACTGGAGAAGATGAACACAGCGATCGAGAACAAGTTCACCAACAGGAACAGCCTACGCACACGCAAACAGCGTCAAACTGGATCCAGTAGCATAACGAAACGAATCAGTGGGCGTACATGAGCCATCCTCGCGCTGGGATGAGCCGCCGACCGGGACTTGAAGCTGGCATTGGTGCTCGTGGACTCCGGCTGCCGTCGTACTTGCCCAGTCGCGCGTACTCCTTCCCGCTCTCAACCATCGGCACCACTCCGCCGGAGCTTCTGCTGCCACCCATGGCGATACTTGTGCTCTGTCAGCGCGTCGATGCTAGAGCAGCCTCGACTCGTACGTACCCTGCCAATGTGTCAGTTTCTAACGGTTCGTGATTGAAGTGGTCGCTATTTTTGCGTCGGTTCATACCGGCTGCCCATACACGTTAACTTTGCACCGTATCAGTATACTGCTTAGTAGTATCCCAATTCTCCAGCTAATGAATGCTCTTTCATCGACTGCGCGCGTGAATGTTGGCTGTGTCTGGTGAGAGCTCACTGTGAACGAGCACTATTGTCCTGATTTGCGTCAACCACGCCTCACTCGAACTCCTTCTCCATAGGCACACTAGCGAAACTACCGAACAGTATCTGCGGTGCCTGGAATCACTGTGAAGTCATGCGACGCGATGCGCTTCCCTGCACCAAACACCATCGACAACGCTTCCATGGACAAAAGACACACGAACACAGGTAAACGCACAAACGACTCGATTCTCCCATCTCCACTCCCTCGGCCGTCTACAGGCACCGCCGAGCCGCCCGCCGCGAATATGCTGCTTGATCTTTCTACTGCTACGACTGGTCCCGCTTTCTAGTACGGGTCGCTCTCGTTGAGCCACTTGTCGAGGCCCCGCAGCGGCTTGGACTGCTTCATGGCCTTCTTGTGCTCTGCGATCTTGTTCGGCATGTTGGCGAGCGCCGCCTGGACCTTCTTGACGCGGTCGAACTCGTTGCGCTGGTTGAGGTGGCCTTTGGGCGTGCGCATGACGTTGTGCTTCTGTGGCGCGTCCCACGTGTCCAGCCAGCCGCCCTGGCCTTCGACCCACTGACCAGCGAGGCCGTTCTGCAGCGCGTGCTTCTTCACGAGCGCGATCTTGCGGCGCGACAGCAGCGGCTGCTTCCACTTGCCCTCCACGAGCTGCGGCTTCATGGCCGCCTCGGCCTCGAGCGCCGACATGCGCAGGAATCGCGTCACGGTCGCCATGGTGCTACTGCTGCTTTTCTATCGACGTCTCTCGAGTGGTGTGGCGCTGCCAACCACAGTTCCACACTGGAAGGTGCCAGTCACAAAACAGCCAATCAGATGACCATCTTCAATGATATCAGCCAATGAAAACGCTGTTGAGGCATTTCGGACTTATAAGAAACGATACGATACAGTGACGACAGCATTTGGCGGAAAACGCCCAACACCAACGCGACAGCAAGCGAAGCGCGACTCGGTGGATGATGAACGTCCCGGTCGTCGGCGCGCCCACCGCCATGGCGCCGCCCATGCAGGCGAACAGAGCGTACGCTGTGAAGCCCGCAGGCCAGGAGGAGGCCGAGCCGAAGGAAATCACGACGGAGCAGATCCAGGTGAGAAAACGTGGAGGGGACATGTTCGTGCACCAGGTCTTGACGTTCGAATGAATTGCTTCCATCAGGCGATGCTGGACGAGAACTCGACCCTGATCGTGGACATCATCACGCTCAACAACCAGATCAAGCAGGCGAAGGGAACGGGCCAGCAGAGCGAGTTCACAGACAAGCTAGACAAGAAGCGGAAGAGGCTCAACAAGAACCTCATGACGCTCGCCAAGTGGGCGGACGAATCCAGCGACCAGCCTCCTCCTCGCCCTCCGCCGGTTGCGTATGCGCCGCCACAGGCACAATACGCGGCGCGCGGTATGGTCATGAACCCAGTGGGTATGAACCCTCAAATGGCTATGGGCCATCCGCAGATGCAGATGCCGCGATTCAACTCCCAAGCGCAAGCGCAGATGCAAGCCATGGCCCAGGCTCAGGCTCAAGTCCAGTACCAAGCGCGCATGTCATCGATGGGAGGCCACCCGGCGTACGGTGGCATGCAGGCAGGACCTCCTCGGTACCACGACCCATCGATGGGCTACGGCGGCATGGGTCAGCCTATGGCACGCCCCATGAACATGGGCATGGCGCCGCAGGGTTACGTCGGTGGGCCTCCGATGGGGTACGCGATGGCGCCTCCCCAAGGATACAACATGATGGGCGCGCCGCAGTCAATGCAGCGGATGCCTTCGGGCTCTGACGTGGGCGGCCCAGGTGCATCCGCCGGGCCGTCGAATCCCGACGTCGGACGAAGCAGCAATTAAAGTCGTAACGTACCTATCCATGTGGTGTCGTCCATAATCAGTCGACCCGCCCAATTCGAATTTCGCCACAGGTTACACTTCGAGGGTTACATAAGTTTAGCCATGCCAAAACGGTCGTTTTGTCACCCGCGGGAAACCAAACGCCAAAATGGCGGGAACTCGAATGCGGCGCAACACCAAGGGGACGTCGACGGCTGCAGCGCCGCCTGTAGAGATGGCTCGGGGCTCCGAGCTGCACAGCTACGATGCCACGGCGCTGGCACTGGTCGGTGGCGGGGCGGACACGGAGGAGGCCGTCCACGCGCCGCGAGAGGAGACGCTGGAGGAGATCGACACGGAAGAGGACGACAGCGAGTTCGACGAGCGCGCACACTGGGGGCGGCGCCGCGTGAGTGCGAAGAGCAAGGCGAGTGGCGGTGGAGGGAAGAAGAAGAAGGCGCCAGTGGAGGACAAGTCGCAGCCCAAGATCAATCTGTTCTGCGTGCAGAAGCCGGCGGCGAAAGAGACGAATAGTGTGCCAGCGGAGGCCGCTGCTGTCGAGGAGGACCCCAACCAAGCCGACGACGCCACTGCAGACGAGGCAGTTGAAGGAGTCACGGTGGTGGAAGGGGAAGATGACGGCAATGGAGGCAGCTCAGTGGAAGTGTTTGTGAAGGCCGCGACTGCAGTTGGCCCAAGCAGCCCGACGACCGCCTCCGTCTCCGCAGAGGCTACAACGGCCGCGACTGTGCCTGAAGAAGCGGTTATGTCGCCTGCGACGACCATGCAGTCGGGTCGTCCCAAGCGCCAGTCGGCGCTGCGTGCGGAGCAGGCGCTTCTCAAATCCAGCCAAGAGTCTCTGTTCATGACTCCTCCAGCCATGGCTCCGTCGAAGAAAACGTCAGCCAACAAAGCCACACTCGACAGTGAAGATACGGAAAAGAAGGCCTCGACGAGCAGCACCACGCTGTCGTCCAGAAAGCGCAAGCTGGAAATGGCGGCAGACAAAAAGAAGCCTGCCCAGCAGATCACTCTCTTCCCAAAGACCTCCTCTCCCGTGCCCGCGGTGTCGCCTACGCCAATCGCTGGGTCCAAGACAACCGAGTCCAAGCCTGCGCGGTCCGCGGCGAAGGTGTTTTTCCTCACTGAAGAGCAGAAGAAGCAGGTGATCGAGATCGAGGCGGTGACGCTCCTGAAGGAGCAGCTACGCCAGCAGCGAGAGCGTGACCTCGCGTTCTTCGGAGGCCGTGAGGTCCAGAACCCGTTTTTCCAATCGCGATCACAAAAGGTGATTGACGTTGATGCCCCCGAAGTCATCGAGGTGCTGGATTCGCCTGAGCCGTCTCCGGGGCCGCGCAAGGCGAAATCGCGCTGGTCGAAGGAACCGGAGGAGTTCCCGAAGCTGCCGCATGTGTTCCTGACTCCATCACCAAGTGAAGAAGCTAATGCCGCAGAGTTGTTACTTCCACCAAGAAAGGTAGCAGGTGTCATCGTTGTGGATGACGAGGATGAGAACATGGACGCAGGGAAAGTTCACACTGTGTCGTCATCTCCCGACGCGGCCGACTCGCAAGTGCCGACGGACGATTTGTTCTGGCTGCTTTCGTCGTCGATGCAAGCGACCAGCTCGATTGATGACGAGATCGTGTTACTGTCTCTATCAGGCGATCTCTCCGTGGACGTGATGATTGAGAAGATCAGCGAAGTGTACGGTATCAAGGAAAAGCGCGTTCGCCAGACACTCACAGCCTTGGAGCAAGCTCGTGACAAACGACAGGACAAAGCGCTAAACTTGAGCCTTGTGGACCGATACTTGCCAGTTCAAACCCACGGCATGATCGGCAACAACGACACGCTGAAGAAACTGTCAGCGTGGCTGAGCGCGTGGAAGAGCGGTGGTGGTGGCGACCGAGACCGCAACTACGACGACGCGCTGTTTGCGTTCGAAGGCGACGACAGCGACGACAGTGATGACGACGGCACGCAACTGTATCGGATGTTCGTACTCAAGGGCGACGTTGGATCGGGCAAATCGGCAGCAGTGTCCGCGTGTGCAGAAGAGCTCGGCTACGAGATCATCGAGATCAACGCCGGTCAACTTCGCACGGGCAAGGCGATCGTAGATATTGCTGGGGAGGCGACGCAGTCGACGCGTGTTCTCCACGGTGGTGGTCCGCTAGTGAACGACAGCAAAAGCAAGAAGAAGCGCAGCAGCTCCAAAAAGAAACGGCGAACAGACGGCGAGCCGGCCAAGCCGTCGCACTTGTCACTGGTGCTGTTTGAGGACGCGGACCTCGTATTTGACGAAGACAAAGGATTCCTGTCAACTCTCGGGTCCATCGCCAAGCACTCCAAGTGTCCTATCGTGGTGACTTGCCGCGACCTGCCCAGCGGATTCCCTTCGACACCTCCAGCGATCTGTGAGAACCTCGTGCGGCCGTCGACGCGCGAGTTCGTGGCTTGGTTGTCGCTCGTCGCGTATCTGGAAGCCATCCCCCTCACCCATGTACTCGCATCTCGACTGGCTGAGCTGTTTGCATGCGACGTCCGTCGCTCCCTCAACTTCCTGCAGACATATCGCCAGCACATCGATCGACAGGTCACACATCGCGCGCACGACTACCACGACTCACTAGTCTGGCGTGCAACGCTGGCTAGCCGCCCCCACGCTGATAACGTGGTCGCCATCGTAGACGATTCCCAGGAAGCATCTGGTGAGAGCCATGCAATCCCTGTGCCTGCGTGGTCGCGCCACAAACTACGTTCGTTCGACTTGCTCACCAGCAACTTCCTGCCTCAGCTGAAGGGTTCCCTGTGTAAGGCGGTTTCTCAAACACAAGGAGCAGACACGCGACCAGTGGAACAGAAGCAGCGCGACGTCCAGGCGCTCGACGATCTGTGGGGCGTGCTGGACGCCATGTCGTTCGCTGGGGACTGGGAGGCGTCTTTCGCCATCGCCCAGCGAAGGGTGAGTGCCACCGACTCCGTGGCTGCGTGACACAGGCTGTGTACTAACTGAACTCCTATCCGCTCACAGGACGACGCAGACGACCACTTCTTCGAAGCAGAGGCGTTGGACGCTCTCACAGCGGACGTGCGCAGTCTCAGCCTCGCTGCTTTCGTGAGCCGCAACCACAATGACGCTGACGGTAGTGCGACTTCCGCTGCCCCCCTCGCAATCGACGCTTGCTCATTAGCTGACGGTGTTGAACGAGCACTACGCGCGACTCAGGAAATGGACGATCGGTACGTTCACTGTATAGCCATGAGCTCCGAAAGGGCTCTCTCTGGATGCTGACAGCTTCTGTTTCTCCACACACAGCACGCAGAAACTGACGCGGCTGGCCGTCCTGAAGACCAAGTTGGAGCTGCCGCTGGTCGCCAAGGGCAGCGCGCGCGTGGACTGGCGCTTCAGTGGCGACTACATGCCCATGGTCGCGCGGCTGCTCGAAAGCAGCGAGCCGCTGCAGGAAAGTCGCGGCGGTCGTCGTCGCGTGTCGCGCCGCAACCACTACCTCAGCGACATCCTCACGGACATGGCTGTCGTCGACGATATCCGAGAGTTCCAGGACTACAGTCACTGCCATCTGGAAAGAGAGCGCGACGACGAGATCGTGGGCTCGTCCCCGTTCGCGTCGCCGGATCCGTCGCCTCCGCTGCCGCTGGAGATGTCTGTCGCTGTGTAAAGTACCGCCCCCTAGCATAGACGCACCAACCCACAACAACCACAATGGAAACGCATCTCCCATTGTACGTGTACTCTGCGTTCAAAGGCCGGCTACTCGGCCGTCTTCTTGGCGTTGCGCTTGGCCGCGAGCGGCGCCCCGTGGCCCTTGCGCTCCGCCTTCGTCTTGACGATGTGGCCGAGCTGCGAGTGGAACGCAGCTTGTGCACTGGACGAGATCTGCAACAACACACAGACAGACACGGGTGAGTCACACAGCAAGGCCAAATGAACGAAGCAGGGCGTACCACGACGCTGTACTTGGTCTTGTGGTGGTTGTTGCCGTACTTGGAGGCACGGAAGAGAAGCACGTTCGCCTCGTTCACGGATGATGCCGCGCCTTTCGGGAACACGCGCGGCGTGGACACGCTCTTACAGGAGATGGCGACGGTGCCTTTGCGGCCAGCGGTCAGCGGCGCGTCATACAGAGCCGCCACGCGCGTCAAGAACTCCTCGGCCGTCACGCGCATTATGGATATTTGGCCTCCTGAAACGTGGAAATACTGCACTGACTTCAACAGGTCAACATTACCAAAGTAGCCATCATGAATACGAAATCACAAAAACAGACACAATTTACCACATATTTACAGTTGTAGACGCCACATCTGAAAATGGCGATCTTAAAACGAGCTCAAGAGAGAATCGCCACGTCAAAGAAGTCTCCTGGCTGGAAGCGCATACTCTGCAGCGTTTTGTCTTCGTCTGCCGTCTTGCGGCGGTTGGCGTTCACCCAGCCGGCCTTGCGCATAACGACGCTGCGTGACGTACAGTGAGTTCACCAACCCGCACATCCATTTCAAAATGCTGTGCGTGCGGCAACATACCTGCCGGTCGTATCTTGGGAAATGATCGAGAAGCCCATGCGCGACTTGGACTTTCGAGCGTCAGAGTTTGCGTCCTGTACGAGGTCGGCGATCTCGCGCAGTGTCGCGTCTGGCCTGAACAATACGTCAAATGCATCTCTCAGTCGACACAGCAGACCACCACTAATGACTGCAGCACCACACACATACCACGCGTAGACGTGATGCTCACTCGCTATCGGTTTCTGCTCCATGCGCTCGTAGTCTTCGCGTCTACAGCCACAAATGCACCCAACTTTTACCGTCAGTGCTCCACCCAAGGACGATCCGATCCAAGAATTGCAATTGACACACACCGGTTGTGGGATCCGACATTGCAGAACACGCGCACCAGGAATGGGCAGTGCGTCTCTCGGTCGATCTCCTGTGTCGCTGACGCTGCTGCTGGTGCGCTGCCGGAGGACGCAGCGACTCTGGTGCCCATTCTTGTTCTTCCACTGCAGCCAAGATGCCAAATATACAAAAGACGGTATGGTTGGATCACATCATTGTGTGAACAATGAAGGACGATCTACCGTCTTCTGGTACTGTGGTTGTGTTCGGCCTCAAAGCCAACTATACCTCCACAAACGCATATCCAGTAAGAAGGGATTGTGCTTGCCATCGCCCATTTTTCGTGGCCATCGCGTTCCACACACGGCAGTCTCAGCATAGATAGCAGCACCATGGCCGCCAAGAACGTCGTCCGCTTCATCAAGTCCGCCAAGATCTCGTTCTCGAGCTTCGACAAGAGTTCCACGGGCGCCTGGTACGTTCGCCTTTGCATGTGACTGCGCCCTTGTGTGCGTGGGTGGGATGGTGGAGCCAAATGGGAGGTGCTGACAGCGGATGTGGCGTGTGCTTGCGGTTCATGACAGCGAGTTCTACCGTCAGATGGTCGCTGAGAAGGTAGGTCCAAGCGCTTGATCTCCCTGTTGATACAATGGAAATGCATCCGAGTCTCACTGGTGTGTGCATGGATCCGTATAGACGAAGGCGGTGAACCCAAAGTCGGACGTGTCGTTCACCACGACGCTCATGGGCACGACCCCGCTGATCAAGCTCGAATTTAGTGCGTGATTCCGATGGACCTATTCGCATCAACTGTGACCAAGTACTCACATCCTATTCTCTATTCTGTGATCCAACAGTCGACGGCTCGAAGCAGTCGCTCGAAGTCCCTGGCAAGAACGTGCGTGACATCTTCGACGAGTTGGATCTCTTCTGCTCCCAGATCGAGTCCAAGTACGAGGCGCAGGGCAAGAGCATCGACTAGAAAACCTCAATCTCTTCTTTGCATTGCGTTTCCGCCGTCTATTCTTCTATACGCTGATGTGCAAGGCTGAGTCTCGTCCTGTTGTATTGTACATGACTCTCTAACTGAGGTACTGGATGGCCACGAGCAGATATCGCTTTTCGGTCTACTATATCCGAGAGACCATGGAAGAACCAGATCATCCCTCACTGCGGATCGATAAGGCTGATCTCAGCCTCGATATTTGTCTTCCACGCAGGATCCGCAGTCAGTAGATGCAGCTTCTCAGCGCGTTCGATAGACAAAATGAGCATATTTTCTCGGCATGTGCGACTGCAACCTGCAACCAAGAGACATCCATGAGCGCTGCACGCTGGGTCGCTACTGTACTCCGACTCCTTCGCTGTTTTGCAACTTACCACACACACGCACGATCCGGAACCGCACCTCCTGCGCCTGGAACTCAGTCACAAACACCAGCGACGTCTCCACGAGCTTGGCTTGGTCCCGCGCGCACCGGATCACGATCAGATGCGTTGTCGCGTTGTAGTACAGTACTGCTCATGAAGCATGGGTCAGTTACGCCATCGTCGTTTACATGTATCCGCCCGTCACGCCAGCTCACCTTGAAACGCATACTGCAGCATCCCAACGCCATAGTCGCCGTAGCTTCGCGCAATCGAGTCCTTGATGATGCTCGCGATGTCTTCCTTCCGCAGTGCGAGCTTCCGTGCCTGCGGCGGAGCGCTCACCTCCGCGATCAGGTAGCGCGTCTTGAGCCGCACCATGTTGCCGAGTGTGGTGTGGTGGTCAATGCGATGGATGGATGCACCTGCCATGTAAGTAACAGTTATCAGTTAAGAACACATCCAAGTGCACTTTGCTCCAGACCAGCAGTCATCCCAAGACAAACCGACGGAAATGGCGGCGACGTCTGTGACGACCGGCTCCTTCGCCATGCCTGGCCAGCGCCTCGCGACTCAGAACCCGCTGCGTGCTGGTAGCGGCACGTACGCACGCGGCGGCGCCATCTTCGCGTCCATCGCCGGTCTCTGCGCGGTCGGAAGCGACGAAGTGAGCGTCGCTCGAGCTGGCAAGCTCATCGGCACGTCGCAAGTGCTGCGTCTGGGAGACGTCGTGCTGTGCAAGGTGACCAAGGTCACGTCGCGACAAGTGCTGGTGGACATTGTGTGCGTGCGCGACGCCGTGCTGCACGAGTCGTTCCCGGGCACGATCCGTCTGGAGGACGTGCGAAACCACGACGTCGACAAGCTCGTGGTCGAGGACCTCTTCACACCTGGTATGCTGGTCAAGGCCGCTGTGCTTTCGTACGGTGACACCCGCTCGTACTTCCTTTCGACGGCAAGAGCAGGACTTGGCGTAGTGCGGGCCGTGCAGCACGAGCAGAACGGAGGAGACGAAGACGTAGAGATGCAATAAAAATATAGTAGCCATGAAAGCGCATTTTCCTGTACGGTACTGTGGATTGCCCATGGGAGCTCACTCTTCGATGATCTCAAACCGCTGGAATGGCTTTGATCCCTCGTTTCCATCGTCGTCGCTGTCGCCATCTCGTTCTGTTGGCGCGATTCCTGACGGTGCGTTCTCGTCGTCGTCTTCGTCGTCCTCCTCGATGATCTCAAAGCGTGTGAACGGCTTCGAGTCCACCGGCAACGCATCGCTCCTGGCGCTCTCCTGTTGAGTCTGCTGCAGGGCCGAAGTGCTAGAGTTGTGGTTCTGCTGGTTGCTGCTGATTTGAACCGTGCCATCGACCTCCTTCCACTTTGTGATCGTCTTCTGGAGCAGCTTCTTCACCTCGACGTTCCCTGGCTCCAGTTTCAGGGAGTGTTCGAAATCCTGGATGGCCTCGGCGTATTTTCCTCGGCGGAAGCGAGTCATGCCACGGCGTCGCCAGGCCTTGTAGTATAGCGGGTCGAGCTGAATCGCTCTCGTGCAGTCGTCTTCAGCCTGAGCAAAGTTCTTGAGACGAAGATGTGCGGCCGCTCGATTCGAGTAGAGCGCCGCTTCCGAGTCGTCGAACGCCATGCTGCGCGTGTAGTACAGCACCGCCTCTTCGTTCTCATTGGCACGGAAGCTGTCGTTTCCTTTCTCTTTCTCCACACGCGCGAGCACTTTACGCTCCGTCTCCGAGATTTCGTCCACATCCACGTAGGAAGGCAGCGACGCCAGTTCTTTCTTGCGGTCTCGCTCTCGCTTCTCCCGTTGCTCACGCATGACACGAGCCTGCTCTTGCACGTGTTTCTCTTGCTCCTCGATCTCGTTGATAGCTTCGTCCACATTGTACTTCTCCCACGCGCGGAAGTCGTACGCAGGGATCGCCTTCTTCTCTTTCTTTGTCTCGGGCGCCACCACTGTGATGAGCGGAGCCTTCTTCGGTGCGTTGACCTCGTCCGTCGGCGATGGCTTTTGGCCTCGCACTGGTGGCAAACGACGTCCTGTGCTGGAAGGTCCTTGCATCGACTTGTGCATCTCGTCCATTTGCTCAGTCCACGACGCCAGTTGCGCCTTTTCCGACTGGAGCTCTCCGTTGGATGGGCCGGAGCGCATGTGGATGATCTTGTTGCGTTCTTTCGCGGGCATCACTTCCAGGATTCGGTCTTCCGTGGCCTTTTCCAGCTGAGGATACCGACCTTCTTTGCCAGACCGCAAGAGCGCCAAGATGCCCTTCAGCTCATCGAGGTCGTTGCTCTTGGCCACGTACCCATAGTCGAGCATGTCCACATCGACGTGCTTGTTCTTGCGGTTGTGGAGCGAGAAGAAGTCCACTTCCGGCGTGCCATCGTACACGGCTCCAATCGTCATAGCTCACCGTGGTGCGCTGTCTGCAACGCGTCGTAGCTTTTTCCAGAATGGCCATTGGTTCGATCCGCATTCCATTCGCGTCGCTTCAGGATCCGTCTTCTAAACAAGGGACACCCTGTCCCTCACGTCCCTTGTTCTGGTTTGGGAGTGATGGTCTCGGGCGTTGAAGTTTTCTGGTTCCGTTTTTGGCGTCCCTCTCTCGCCCCTCTCGCCATCCCATGAGCACTTGGACTGCATTACATCGGACGTGTGTGTGCAAATGGACATGACGGCGACAGCGAGAGACGCGGCACGAGCCACGACGACGGCAGCAGCGGTGGCTATGGTCAGTGGGGTGGGCAGTCGCAGTGAGAGCGCCACGCGCGTGGGCGGGAGGCCGTCGCTCATGCACGAAGACAGCACGCTCGTGACCGACGAAGACGTACGCTGGACGCTAGACGGAGAGCTGTGGTGGTGAAGTGGTGGCAACTGACCATGGGATGTGTGCGTATGCCGTGTAGTTCTTCGACGCGCAGGAGAATCTGGAGGCCGAGGCGTCGCGGCACACGAGCGGAGGTAGCGAATCAAACGCACGGCCAAAGAGATGACCACCGAGTCTAACCATGTGTACGCAATTAGGATCAACCGACGACCATGCAGAGCGCATTGGACGATCAGACAAAGTGGAGAAGGTGGCAGCGGTGGTGCCGGCTGGTCGCTCGAGCGAGCACTCGAGTCGCGGTTCGTCGAAGGCGTCGGAAGGCAGCACGGCGTCGAGCGAGGAGAAATACATCGTCCGCAACAAGGACACGGGAGAGGTATACGACATCCGCAAGCTAGTGCAGGAGCCAGTGGACTCGTATACGATCTTCCCTGACAATTTCCAGGCGCCAGCGACGCCTGGGACCGTTGAGGGAGACGTACGTTATCGACTCGTCCTTCGTCAATGACGCCTTATTGACAAAGTTGATGGCATGTTCACGCAGGCGAAGCACACCAAGACGCGACGGCCATCACTTACGAAACTCAAGATCAAGCTCCATTTGAAGAGTAAGCCGAAGGAGACGACCAAGCGAAATCACGTGCCCGTGTTCTCCTCCAAGAAGGATCGACGCGACTTCGACGACTTGAGTCTGGCGCAGTCCATCGCAAAGCACACAGGCACGATCTGGAGTATGAAGTTCAGCCACGATGGCGCGCGACTCGCATCCGGTGGACAAGACGCCGTCCTGCGGGTATGGAAAGTCGCGATCAGCTCCAATGATGACGACCCATCCGTGGGGCGGATGGAGAATGGCGAGAAGATGATCCTAGAGCCGGAACCGGAGCAGTCCTACCAGGTTTGTTTGCGGTGCAGCATGATAGTTTGGCCTTCCGCTCTAATAATCACTAATCGTGCCTCTGCAGGGCCATACGATGCCGATCGTGGACGTCTCTTGGAGTCGTAGCAACTTCATTCTGTCCGCGTCCATGGACAAGGTACAGCTTCTCGAAAGCAGCGATTTGCTTGCGCTCGTATTCACTATGTGCCTCCTATGCAAACCTAGACTGTACGACTTTGGCATATTTCGCGAGGCGACTGTCTACATGTCTTCCAGCATCCTGACAGCGTCCCCGCAGTCGACTTCCACCCGAAGGTATGCTCATTTCCCCCCACACAAACTAGCTTTCGGCTTGCTGAGCCTTCCAACTTACTGCGACAACAGGAAGACCGCTACTTCTTGTCAGGTTGCTTCGACAACAAGGCTCGAGTATGGGATATTCCTGAAGGATGCGTTGTGTCCTACGTGCAGACGCCAGCGATGATCACTGCGGCGAGCTTCAACCCCAGTGGCACGCGCGCGATCGTCGGTCTCCTCAATGGCCAGTGCATCTTCTACCAAGTCAACTCGCACCAGCAGATGAACTACTACACACAGATCGAGTGTCGGAACAGTCGAGGGCCAATGAAGAAAGGCCGCAAGGTGACGGGCATCGAGTTCGACCCCGAGGGCAAGTACTTCATGGTCAGCACGAACGACTCGCGCATGCGGCTCTTCTCGGTGGACAACTACTCGCGAATATGCAAATTCAAAGGACTTGTGAACGACCACTTGCAGATCAAAGGCCGATTCAGGTACGGTGCAGCCAGCTGAAGTTTCAGTTGAGAAGTGGCCGAAACACACTGACGTCATCTCGTGATCTCGTAGCCAAGACGGTGATTTTGTGATCTGTGGGTCCGAGAATGGCCAGGTCTACATCTGGAACAAAGCGAGGTGAGTGGTCACGAGTGACGTGTGATGAGGTGGCAGTGGGTTTCCTGACGTATGTTGATTTGTGGCAGCAATCCTCCGTCCATGAGCCTCATGAAGAGCATGAAGCAAGACCGCAATGCGTCCTACGAGCATTTCTGTGGTGCGTATCCTTACTGCTCAGTGCCTGACCTTTCGTTCGTCGACTAATTGAGCGGATGTCTCACACGCTAGCGGCTGAGCCACCCAACGGCATCGTCACAGTCGCTTTGTTTGCGCCTGCGAGCACGTTTGCGATGGTCAAGTCGAAGCTGGACGCAGATGTAGACGACGTGCAGACGAATCCGTGCACAGGACTCATCGTGTCTGCGAGTTACGACGGCTGCATCAAGTTTTTCGAACGCCTGCCCAAGACGTCGTGAGTGCGAGCGCATCCCGCAGCTGTGTATCAATACACGCACGCCACTCGATGAAAAAAGTTGAAATGTTGATTTGTCTTAGAAAATCTCTAATAATGGATCATGCAGGGGGCTATGATGGGGCCGGCATGATGGGCGGGTGGCTGTGTGAGTACCCTGTGCTATGTGACTAATTGTATTGGCGTGGCGGTGATCTGCTCATGGTCGATGGCAATGCGAGCACGAGCAGGCGGCCGTCAGTCGCCGTGGACAGTGAGTGCTTAGTGGCTCTCGTGGAACTGGCCGATCTCCAGCATCATCTCGCGCACGAAGGTCTCGATGTCGCGCTGCGCATGCTGCGTGGCCTCCAGCACCTCTGCGTGCGATGCTGCCTGCAGGTGCTCGTCGCCTGGGTAGATGACCTTGTTGGTGATCAGCGACAGGCCCAGCACCTTGAGTCCGCAGTGGGCGGCCACGATCACCTCCGGGACGGTACTCATGCCCACAGCGTCACCTCCGACCAATCTCAGCAGCTTACATTCGGTCGGCGTCTCGTACGTCGGACCGGACACGAAGCAGTACACACCCTTTTGGCGCACGCGGTGAGTGAGCTGCAGACGCTCCGCCGTCGCGTACGCAAGCGCCTGGAGCTCGTTGTCGTAGCAGTTCGACAGCGGCGTGAAGCGCTGGCCGAAGCGCGCGTCGTTCGGGCCCACGAGTGGGTGCTTGCCCGACAGACCGGGCATGTTCAGGTGGTCGTTCATGACCATGATGTCGCCGACGTTGAAGTCCGGGTTCAGACCGCCAGCGGCATTCGTCACGATGAGGTACTTGATGCCGAGCAGGTACATGACGCGGATCGGCAGCGCCGTCTCGCGCATCTCGTAGCCTTCGTACGAGTGGAAGCGGCCGCGCATGCACACGACCGGGAACTTATCGAGCCATCCGAAGACGAGCTCGCCGGCGTGGCCCTCCACGGTTGAGCGAGGGAACTGCGGGATGTCTTCGTACTTGACCGTCTCGGTGTTAGTCAGGCACTGCGAGAGCGAGCCGAGGCCCGAGCCACACACGATGCCGATGAGCGGGCGGATGGACGTGGCATCGTGCAGGTAGTCGCTGATGATGTCGATGCGGTCCTTGGGGGCGGCTTCGTTGAACATTTGTCCTGTGGTGGCACGGCGGTGGGGCTCCGAGTCGATGCTGTGGACGTTGGAGGCGGATTCAGATTTGGCCACGTGCAGACTGTGGCTGTGCGCAAGCGGCGCGGGCGGAGGACACGGCTTGGATGCGAGCGTGCTGACGACTGGAGCGGACAGCGGCGAGGTCGGCTGTTGCGGCGACGGGGACGGCGGCGCCATGGCGGAGGCGACAGAGACTGGCGGGGCGTGCTGGGATTTGGGGAATGGGCTCGCGTGTCCGTCGCGTGCGCCGCCGTTCGCATTCACGCGCACTTGTTCTTCAACACGTGGCCGGCCTGAATGCGCGCTCATGTCCCTTGACTGAGTCGAGTTCTCCACAGAGACATTCACTCAACCCATCTTCTCATGCAGTCGCCAGGTCGTTTCAGCGCCAGAATATGAGGTTGAAAGGCAGTTGCGGGGCGGTTACACGCGAGGTTTTTTGCTATTTGTGGGAGGGTCGCCGACGCAGCAGACGTCATCGTGTCTCTGCGCCTCCTCCGGAACTTCCAGCAAATTCGCATTCACGGGGCAAGGCGTCAAACCACACCGTCTGGCGGTCAGTCGAACGAACTGTACAGTAGCTACTCGAATAGAGGCTTCTTCAAGGTCGAAACTGTCGAAAACGGAATGATGGTCTGTCGATATTGTCGCAATTCCAGAGTCGCACGGGAGAAAATTTCCCATCCGACAAACGAACCCAAGACCCAGCCAGCACCCCCCAGGGAGAAGAGCTACGCGACGAGGAGCTACACGACGGACGCTGTGTGTACGATAGCCAGCAGACGCATACGCATATCGATAAGAGATCGCAGATACCATGAACATCTTCTCGCGCAAGAACAAGCTGGAGGATGAGCTGTTCAACATGAAGTTCACGGCCAAGTCGCTGATCCGCAACGCCAAGAAGTGCGAGAAGAACCAGGCGGCGCAGAAGACCAAGCTGAAGAAGGCGATCGAGCAGGGCAACATGGAAGGCGCGCGCATCTACGCGACGAACGTGATCCGCGAGAAGAACCAGGCGCTGAGCTACCTGCAGTTGTCGTCGAGAATAGACGCCGTGGCGTCGCGCCTTCAGACAGCGATCGCCATGGGCCAGCTGAAGCAGAACATGAGCGGCGTCGTCAAGGGTATGGACACCGTCATGGCGTCCATGAACGTGGAGAAGATCTCCAAGACCATGGACCAGTTCGAGAAGCACTTTGAAGACCTCGACGTGCGCGCGGCGTACATGGAAGGCGCGATGAACAACGGCACCTCCATGACGACGCCTGTAGATCAAGTGGATGATCTCATCCAAATGGTGGCCGACGAGAACGGACTCAAGGTCGCCGGTCAGTTGGATTCGGCGGGCCTCGTGGGCACGGACCTGCCAACGACGGAGGCGGCGCGCGAGAAGAAGTCGCAGGACGACCTGTCGATGCGGTTGGCTGCGCTGCGAAAGTAACCAGTAGCGGATCAAGGAAGAGAGGTGACAAGCAGGCATTGCATAGTTCTTTGAATGAATGAATCCATGCGAACATCGTCCATGCAGAACTCCTTGCTTTCTCATGATGATGCGTTTTGTCCTCGTGTTAGATCCGAATTGATCCGAATTGTACCCCATGGGGGTCTACTTCTGACCATCCCGGCTCAAACCATTCTGCGACCAGATCTGAAGCAACCGCACCGCAACCGCATCCGCTACTAGTGGCCGTCGCCATGGTGCACTTCAACGTGCGACTGCGAGACAACACCTACGCGGAGTGGCGCGGCGACTACCTCGACTACAAGCGGTTGAAGAAGACGCTGAAGAAACAGCGCGACGTGGACGTGCAGCTCTCGCTCGCAGCCTCCAGCTTCCTCGGCGATGAGAGCAGCGACCTCAGCACGGCCACGGGAAGCGACCTGGAGGACCAGTCGCTACGACGCTCAGGCGTGCGCTCGTCCTACTACCGTAACAGCAAGAGCGGCGGCTACCAGGCCAGCAACGCCGAGATGCAGGCGCTGCTCGTGGCGCCCGTGGGCTTCGAGGAGCTCCTGGAGCAGCAATACGACAAAGTGGAGAGCGCGTACTTGCGGCACCTGGCGTATCTGAATGACCAATTCGCCGTGCTGCGTGAACAGTACCGTCCACATGCGTCCCACGCGGCGCAGGAGTCAGTCCGCAACACGCTCACGGAGCTCCACCGCCTGCTCAACCATCTCCAGAACTTCGCGGTGCTCAACTACACGGGCTTCGTCAAGATCCTCAAGAAGCACGACAAGATGTTCCCCACGCAGCCGCAGCTCTCGCGCGACCACCGCAACAGGCTCCACGGCTTCGAATTCGCGGACGCCGCGAAAGCGCGCGCCTTGCTGGGCCAGGTGGAGCTCATGTTTGCCGACTTGTTCTGTGATGGCAACCGCTCCGTGGCCGTGGCGTCGCTCATGACGCGTAAGGAAGACGCGATCGACTGGGCGCCAGTGTACATCGGCATCAAGATCGGCTCGTGCCTCATTCTGCTCGTGTGGGTCGTCTGGGACTCGCTCATCGTGCCGACGTTCCGGTCCGAGCGCGAGCGCCACATCATCGACTTGGCCCTCACACGAGCCTACCCACTGTACCGTGGTATTGGCTGCTGCCTGCTATTGCATTGGCTGATAGGACTCTCGATGTACGTGTGGCGCAGCGCGCGGATCAACTATCGCTATATTTTTGAGCTCAACCCCAAGACGACGCCGCACTACACGGAGATCTTCAGCGACGCCACCAACATGAGTATCGTGTATCTTGTGAACGTGCTGCTCTACTACAAGGTCGTGAACAACTACTTTCCCGAGCAGATCTTACACCGAGGGTACTACCCGCTAACGCTCTTTGTCTACACGATCTACTATTACCTCCTGCGGCCGTGGCGACGACAGCGAGGCATGCTGAGGACGGTGCTGGAGGTCGTGGGATCACCGTTCTTCCACGTGACATTCCTCCACGTGTTTGTTGGCGACTATCTGACGAGTACAGTCAAGGTGACGCAAGATCTCGCGTGGTCGGTGTGCTTCTTCGCCTCTGGAGAGTTCTTTCTCAAAGACCGCGTGCCTCGTTCGATGGACACGCACTCACAAGCGGCGCTCTTCTCCATGGAAGATTTGCAGACGATGGAGCACTCGTGCAAGAACAACGTGTACTACGTCAAGGTCATCGTGCCGCTGATCTGTGCGTTGCCTCTGTGGTGGCGTTTCCTGCAGAGCCTACGACGCATCTACGACTCGGAAGCCTGGTGGCCCAACCTCCCCAATGCGTTCAAGTATGCGTTGGCTCAAGTGGTGGCTCTCTTTGGGCTCTTCCATCCGTTTTACAGCAGCAACGAAGCGGAAGAGTCCGATTTTGCGGGCGTGCGCGCGTTCCAGATCGTGTGGGTCGTCCTGTTCACACTGAGCTCCCTGTATACGTGGGTCTGGGACGTCTGGATGGACTGGGGTCTTGGTCGCCCACAGTACAAATTCCTCGGCGATCGTCAAATGTTCTCGCGTGTCTGGGTTTACTACGGTGGGTTTCTAGTGGCCTACGCTGTTGACTGTGATGTTTGCTAACGGACTGGCTCTGACTGTGCTGCAGCCGCAATCGCCGCCGACCTCGTGCTTCGTTTTGCGTGGATGTTGACGCTCGTGCCTCCGCAATCGTCCAGATCTCTTCCGTTGTATCTGCAGCCCTTCACGATGGTGCTCGAGCTCTTCCGTCGTACGTTCTGGGGCTTCTTCCGACTCGAGAACGAGCACTTGCGCAACACGCAGGGCTTCCGCCGCGTCGACTTCATCCCGCTGCACTATGACCATGGCGTTGGCGACGACGACGACCGCTCCGACGACGAGAGCGAGCCGCTGCAGGGCCACGTGTTCCTCATGAAGATCCTGCTGATCCTCTTCCTCGTACTGGCGCTCAGTGCACTCGCGATCATTGTCGAGAAGTGAACCCCTGGGCAAGTGGGTACAGTAGTCTCAGGTACACACAGGTCACAGAGGCAGAATTATTACTCATGAGGTCTGCAACACACAATACGCGCAAGGGCTAGGGTTTTCACTGTCTACTGTCGAAATGAGAAATGGGTACACAACTCAGCACCACAAGAGCTCGTGGGGCTCGTCGAGTCGATCTTCCGTGGGCCACGCCATGTACTTTACATGTTAAAGGCTACTGTAGCCTTGCCGTCGCGTCTCATGCCACGTCACGAGCTATCCATTGAGCTGGCTATTCAGCCACCACAGTGTGGTCCCTTGATTCGTCCGTGCTCGAGTCACTCGACGAGTGTACTTCAGAGGAGTCAAATCCTCGTCCTTCCTCTTCGAGACAACTACAGTACAGTACAGTATGAAACGTACGTATCCACACAGCATCCAATTGGCATGCTTGCATGCGAGCGACTTTCCTCGTCTCAATGGTGAGCCCAAGCATTTGACACCCCCGGATCTCCTCTCGCACGCGTTGCAGCAGCTCACTCGCCAGCACACCGTGTTCACTGCATCGCTTCGTTCGTCTCATCCACCGCTGTCAGTCTCATTCGTCGACATAATCTAGGCTGGCAGGATCAGTCCACGTGCGTGTGGGCAATCGCACGAGCCATTGGCAGCTCACCCATACGCTCTCGACGACCGCCGCATGCATATCCGGACACCACTCCATCCACATACTCCGCTTGCTCGCTGCCTCCATGCACGACTGGTTTAGCACTCAGCTGCGGCGTTTGCGCCATCGCCCATGCTCCGACGCGCTTCAGATTCCATTGGCGTCGCCACGTCCGACGGCCCGCGAACCCATCATCCAGTCGTAGAGCTCTTCAAGCAGCGAGCCAATCACACTGTCCCACAAGCAACTGTCAGTGGACGCCGAATGGAGCCGAAGCCCCATTGGCTGGACGGCGACTGTACATGTGTATACTATACTCCTTCCGGATGTCATATGTATACTGATGGTACACCTGGTTGCTGAAGAAACATCGACGTCGGGACCTCCTGGGCACACGGAAGGAGCGCGGGCGACGCCATCGACGCGACCAACGTATTCTCGCCGCTGCACACGCACGGCCGCCCCCAGACGCCTTCTACAGACACACTAGAGTGTGTTTCCGCACGCAGATCGGCTAGAAAGAGCGGCTCCAGCGACGCTTTGGCTCGGAACTGAGCAGCTACAGACATCGAAGACCGTCATGTCCAAGGCACCGAAGCAGCGTAAAGTGCAGCTGCACTACCAGCCCTACCAGCAGTCGGGCGGCGCCGCCAGCGTACGTAGGAGCAGGTCCGGACACGGCGGAATGGCGGAGCTGGACTGACGTGGAGATTGTGTGTGTATCATAGAACACGAGCGACGCCAATGGCGCGTCGAGCAGCGGCCTGGTGCTGTCGGCCGGCGGCGCGAGCGTGGTCACCAGCAGCGCCATGGACTACGCGCTGTCGGATCTGCCGCTGCACATGGACCCGGTCTTGGCGTGAGTGCTCGTTAGTGGGCTGTGGTATCAGTGGTGGCTTGGTACTGACGCTGTGTGGGTTGATAGGGGCTTCTCGTCGAGTCTGAGTCGCAATATGTGGGACGACTGGAACGACAGCGACCCGAATATGGTCAAGTTCGACATGTTCTCGGACGACGGCATGGCACCCGCGCACAACAGCAGCAGCAATATGAGCAACCATAGCGGCGGCTTCATGGCCAGCATCATGACACCGCATCAGCCACAGCAGCAGCAGTCTCAGTATCAGCCGCAACACCAGCAGCAGCGACAGCAATCACTGGGGAATGACGAGACGCAGTCGATGGACGTGGACTCTCAGCGCCACGAGCACAACGGGTTACATCACGCGCTGAATGGGCTTTCGTCGCAGCCGCGACTGAGTGTCAAGCGGTCGCTGAGCGAGGACCTCGTGAGTATGCTGGACGAGCACGAGCCGCACGACCCGTTCGTGAGCGCACACGGCCACCTGAACAAGCAGCACTTGCCGCCGGGCTTCAGCTTCCAGCCACAGCACCACTTCGCCAACAGCAATAACAGCAGTGCCAATGCGAGTCCGATGGGCGCCGTGCAGCCACGCAAGGCGTCTCAGCAGCAGCAGCAGCAGACAAAGGGAAGCAACGCGCCGCAGTCCCAGAGCCAGCTCGTGCAGCACGCGACTGACTGGCTGACGGGCTTCCCCGCCAACACCCCTCAGCAGCAAGCGCACCAACAGCAGCAGCAGCAGCAACAGCAAGAGCAGCAGTCGCCACGTCCGCTGTCGCCCGCGTCGGCTTCTCGCCTCGAAGCCCACAATCAGCGGCCAGAGCCCACACCAATGGAGCGAGCGTCGGCTGCCATTGCCTCCACGATGGTAGCGATCCCGAACCCGTGCAAGGAGAAAGAGCCGACTCTGCGAGAGCAGAGCGCGCCGTCGACTCCGAACGTCGTCACGCCGTCGCCCTTCAGTGCGTACTCGTTCATGGCGCAGGCGGCGGCCTCTGGGGAAGGCACGAGCGAAAACGGCGGAGCGCAGAACCCGTTCGCGAACGGCAACATGATGATGCCGGGCTTCATGATGTACTCGATGCCGATGATGGGCAACTACCAGGCTGCCGCGGCGGCTGCTGCGGCCATGGGCATGATGCCCATGGGTGCGATGCCCATGGGGGCCATGGGCGGCATGGGAGGCATGCCAATGGGCATGCAGATGCCCATGAACCCCATGGGCGCAGCCATGCAGATGGGTCCCATGGGGCCGATGATGGGCATGCCGCACATGATGCAGATGGCTGCGTCGATGGGCATGCCCGTGAACGGCATGGGTGGTGCCGGCGGCGCGATGCCAGGTATGGACGCGCTCAACGGCGGTGCTGCGAGCGACGTGAAGATGGCGCCAAAGGCTCTCCAGCCCAAGAACACGGCGATTGCCTTGGCGCCCAGCGGCGGAGGCGCCAACAACCCCAACAACGCGAGCTTCGTGAGCATTGCACGCAAGCCCGAGGAGCCGGAAGTGAGCACGATCCTCAAGTCGCTCATGGAGGAGGAGGCCAAGAAGAAGGAGAAGAAGCTCGAGCGCAACCGCGACTCGGCGCGCGAGAGCCGCAAGAAGCAGCAGACGTACGTCGAGACGCTGGAAAACGGCATCAAGCGGCTACAGATCAACCGTGATCTCGTGGTGTCGTACCGCTGGGGCGTCACCGGGGGGCCTGGGCCGAGCCGCAACGAGTGGCGCGACCGGCTCCAGGTCGTCACGGGCGCGTCCGAGGCGTTTTCGACGCTGCAGAACCCGACCAACTTCCAGAACCTCATGCGCATCAACCGCCAGCGGCGTGCGCTGTCGCTGTCGCGGCCCGACAAGGAGCGAGCTATCTTCAAGTGCTTCGTGTGCATCGGCCAGCAGCTCGCGGCGCTGCGGTCTCGCCTGTTGGAGCTGCAAGTGTTCCGCAACGTGAACAATCCAGCGAGTGCTGCCGGCCAGGAGCTCGCCGCCGTGCTGCAGCTCACGGAGCAGCAGAAGCAGCAGCTCGAGGCCCACAGCAGTCGCGTGTTTGGGCAGGAGGTGCTCGCCATGGTCAAGCTGTTCAAGGTTTTCTTCGCGCTGCGGACGCAGGCGCTGCGGCTGAATCTCCTGGCGCCCGAGCTGGAACGGTGTTTCCGCGAGGTGTGTGCGATGGAGCAGCTCCAGAAGCTGCTGCAGTGGACAGAGCTGCAGCGCGCGCTTATCGAGGGCTCCAACGGCGCGGCCTACGGACTGAGTCTCGTGGCCTCGTCGTAAGTTAATCATCATCAATGCCCCCCACCCGCGTACACTCGCCTCTGATGCACTATTTGGTCATATAATGGGATCGACAAACGGACAGAATCTATTAGAGTTAGGATGGATATGGCGTAGGAAGGGGGAGTGGTCTATGCGTCTTCACCGTCGTCGGCGCGCTTCCGCTTCGTCGGCGTCGAGCTCTTCTTGCTACTCTTGGCCGTCATCTTGGCCTTGGCCGGACTCTTCTTCGTCTCCTTCACCTCCTTCTTGGCCTCCTTCTTGGCTGGCGTCGCCTTGGTCGCCTCCACCGCCTCCACTGGGTAACCGGCCGCCTGTGTGAGCTGCTTGACCATGCTCTTGACCACTGGTGAGCTGGTCTCCAGCGACTGCGCGACGCTCACCAGCGTCTGGAGCTCCTTCACTGGCGCAGTCGCCACGGCCTCGCCCGTCCACAGACGCACGAGGTGCAGCGCGAAGCTCAAAAACACCTTGACGCGCTTGGCCTTCATCTCACTGTTGTTCTTCTTGGCGTCCGCCGCGTCCTTGTCCTTGGACTCGTCGCTCTCCTGCTTCTTCTGCTGCAGCAGCGCGATGAGCGCGTCCAGCAGCGACTGGCGGGTGGCGTCGAAGACCTTGCGCTCACTCGCGTCGCTCAGGTGCTTGGCCTTGAGCAGCAGCGAGAGCAAGCGGAAGACTTCGGCCTTGGAGAAGTCGTCCACAGCCACGAGGTCGCCTTCGGTCGCCGACGCGATCTCCGTCAGCGACGGAAGCAGCACGTGCACGGCCACCTTGGGGCTCTTGGCCACCAGCTCCTCAAACACGCCACGAGGGAACTTGGCGTGCTTCTTGGTGAAGACCTCGACGGCCATGGCGCGCATGACGGCGTTGACCTTGGCCAGCGTCGCCTTCTGGATCTCCGGCGTCAGCAGCGAGCGCACCAAGTGCAGAACCACGGCCGTGCCGACCTTGTTGGCGAGCTCCTTGTCCAGCGCCTTCTTACTGAGCAGTTCGCAGACGCGCTCCAGCGACGTGAGGGCGTGCGTGCGGTCGTCGGCACTCAGCGCCGTCGTGCTCTCCGTCTTGGTCTGCACGAACTTGTGCAGCAGCGCCGCCTGGAGACGCTCCTTCAGCACACGCTGCTCAACATCCGATGACGCGATGGCCGCGAGGCTCTCAAACAGCGGCAGTACGAGACGCACGGCGTTGGACGACGACACAGTGGACGCGTTCTTGTGGACAGCCGCCGCGTACAGCGAGAGCAGATCGACCACGCGCAGCTTGAAGTGCAGCACGTGGAGGCGGTGCTTCTTGGCGTCCTTCTTGGCCTTGGCCTTGGTCTTGACCTGGCCCACGATCGCCGACAGCGTCTGGTCTTCGCGGTGGAGATCCGCGAGGTTCGCGTCGGTGCGCAGAGCGTCCGCGATGTCCGTCGCCGACGACAGCACCACCTCCTCCTCCTCCTCCTCCTCGCCTTCCATATCCTCATCACCCTCTTCGTCTCCCTGCTGGTTGTCCTCCTCCTCGTCTCCTGGAGTCGCCGGCGCGATAGCCGCCACGAGAGTCTCCAGACTGGCCGAGGTCATCAGCGGCACGAGGTCCTTGAACACGTGGGTCACGATCTCACGCATGGCCGACGAGTCCTGCGACAGCAGACTCAGCAGCAGATCGGTGAGCACGACCACGGCATCCACATGCGTCTCAGTCTCCTCTTCCGCAGCCTCCTCCTTCTGCTTCTTGCTTGGAGACTTCTTCGCGGCTGGCTTCTTGGTCTTGGTCTTGGTCTCCTTCTGCTTCTGGATGTCAACGAAACACTGCTCCAGATCGGCCACGACACCCTGGGCGTCACTGCGCTGCGAGGCGTCCGCGAGACGCAGAGCGCTGCTCATGAACAGCAACAGGAACGCGTCGTCGGTCGGCTCCTTGTCCTTCTTCGCACGCAGCGACGCCACGTGGGTCTGCACGGACGTCAGCAGCGCGCGTTGTTCGTCGTCCAGCGCCACGAGGAGCTCGTGGCTGCCGCTCCCGAGCCACTGGAGCAGAGCCGTGAACAGCGTCGCGAGCGTCGCGCCGATCGCGCTGTTGAGCTTGACGCTGAGCAGCGAGAAGAGCTTCTTCACGACAGCATCTCGCACCTGCGACGACAGCACTGGCTCTGGCGCCTCGAACTCGATGGCGGCCGTAGCAGTGATCTTGGTCTTCTTGCTCTTCTTGGACGGCGTCACCTTCTTGGACGAAGGCGCGAAGAACGCGTGGAACGTCAGGAACTGAAGCGCGCGGTCGCGCAGCTCCTTCTTCTTGTCGTCGTCACCGTTGATGATGTCCGTGAGCTCCGTGGCCATGTGCTCAAGAGCCCACAGACGCACGGTCGCGAGCTTGCGCAGACGCGCCAACTGGCGCTCGCGCTCCTCTTCAATGGCGATGATCGCGTCGAAGCCGCCGCCCTTGACGGCTTCCTTGAGCTCTTCCTCGTCGCCTTCGTCTCCGGCGCCGCTTTCGACCAGCACGGCCATCGGCTTGATGAACTCGCGCTGGAAAAAGTGGAAAAACTCTTCTGGCGCATGAGTCGCAAAGGCCTTGAGCGTGTGGCGCGCGGCGTCGTGCAGGTACGTCTTCTTGGAGAGCGTGTTGTTGAACAGGCACTTGACCAGGTTCGGCGTGAGGATGGCGCGCAGCACGGCACTCGGCAGGGACGGCACGACGAGCTCAAAGAGCTTGAGCGCGAGGCCCTTGCGCTCGTGCGTGGCCGTCGGAGCGTGGAGAAGCAGGTTCTCGACGAGCACCGTCCACGCCTCCTGGATCAGCTCGCTGTCAAGCTTGGCGCTGTCGCTGCCGGCGTGCATGATGTGGCCAAAGAGACCGAACCAAACGCCGTGGACGCGTGGGAAGCACACGGTCGAGTGCTTGAGTGGCTCGGCCAGCACGTGGAGGTGCTTTCGACGCAAGAAGTGAAGCGCCGGGTACTTGGAGGCGTTCGGCAGCTCGCTGTCCTGGATCTTGTGCGTCTGGATGTAGTGCTGTAGGCCGACAGCAAGCGCGACCTGGTCGGCGTTGAACGTCGCGACGTCCTCGCCCTCGATCACGGAGCTGAGTAGCGCGGCCACGCGGCTGACGAACAGCTTCTTGGAGACATCGCTCAGCACTGTGAGGACGGCCTCGACGCAGGCTTCGCGCAGCCACTTCTTCCACTTGGACATCTCGACCAGCTCCGTGAGCACGGCGACCGTGACGTCATCATCACCCGCCAATCGCCCCGAGCGCTGCAGCGCCAGCAGACCGAAGAGCTTGCCGAACATGTGCTCGCGCTGCTCCATGGGCTTCATGGACGCCGACAGCTCCATGGCTTCCTTGAGCAGCGCCAGCGTCTCGCTCAGCGAGATCGTCTGTGGGAACTCGACCAGCAGCGCCACGAGCGCGGCGCTGAAGCCCTGGCGAGCGGCGTCGCGCGACGACGCCAGGCCGCGCACGAGACGCTTGAGCGTGTACTGCACGTCGTCCTCGCTGTTGCGCAGGTACGCCAGCAGCGCGGCGGCGGCCTTGGTGCGCGTGGCCACGTCGCTCTCGGCGAGCGTCCAGAAGAGCTTCAGGAACTCGCTCTTGGCGCTGGCGGTGGACGCCTCTGGCGCATCGACGGCGGTGGCATCGGCGTGGCCGTTGGCGGCCGTGGGCTCCTGCTTCTTGGCCATCGTTTCCTCGTGCTGCGACTACGGACTGGCCTCGATTGATGCCCGAAACGGTGTTGGCTTTTCCGGGTGATCTTGACTGGTGGACGGAACCATTGGCTTGGCGGTAGCGGCGGCACTCGGCTAAGTACGAATGTCACGAAAAGCTACAATCATGAATCAGTGGATTACACCTTCAAATACCTTATGAAAGTATACTGACGATCAGTACATTTACTAGTGTATTCCCTTACTGCGGTGTGGCCTGTTCGATCGCCGAGAGGAACGCGTCGACCTTCTCGCCGTTCACCTTGAGGATGAACTGCGTGACCGACGAGTCCACTTGCAGAGCCAGCAGAGCACCAGCCTTCTTGCCCTTGGCCTCGTGGGGCTTCACCGCCAGTCCCTTGTAGAGCGATGAGTTGAGCACGATCTTGCCGATCTGGTTTCGCACGAGAATGCTGCAGAAGCCCAACCAAAGTACAGTCCACGTGAGCTGCAGGTCCACATATCCACAACCACACCTCCACACCCCATGCGTATTGACGTACCGAGCTTTCTTGTCTTGCTTGTTGACCAGTACCTTGAGCGGGTGGGTGCCCTTGTCTGCCCAGCGCTTCTCGTCCTTGATGAACTCAAGAATCTTGGCCTTGTCCGTCTCGAACACGCAGTCCTCGTCGGAGTTATCAGCCTGCAGGACAGAACAATCCATTTCAGAGCGTCAGACAGACAAACCATGATGAAGGGATTCTCAAGGGCTCGTTACCTTGAGGATGACCGTGGCCTCCTCCCGACCAATGCTCTCGTCGTCTTCGTCTTCCGCGGTGGCCCCGGCAGTGGAAGCAGCAGGAGTCGCTGAACCACCGAACGAAAACGGAGCTGCGGATGTTGCGGATGACGCCGCGGCAGGAAGAGCAAATGAGAATCCACCACTGGCGGGTGCAGCGGGCGCAGCAGGCTTCGACAGGCTGAAGGAGAAGCCGCTGCTTGAAGCTGGTGCCGCAGGCGCCGCGCCGAATGAGAAGCCCGACGACGCGGCAGGTTTCGGCTTGTCTTCAGCAGCGGACTCAGCTGCCTTTGCTGCTCCAAACGAAAACGCAGGAGTAGCTGCTGGGGCTGGCTGGCTGTCGGCCGGCTTGGCGCCAAATCTGAAGCCAGATGACTTCGTCGACGGTTCCTTCTCACTTGGGGTGTTTGAGCTGCCAAAAGAGAAGCCACCACTGGCTGGTGGCTTTGGAGATGGACTCGATCCAAAAGAGAAGCCACTGCCCGTTGTGGAGGCTGGAGCTGGGGTTGGGGTATCCTTCTTAGCGCCGAAGGAGAACCCAGACGACGCCGTAGACTTGGCAGCAGAGTCGTCCTTCTTGGCCGTTTGGCCTGGTGTGCTCAGGAACGACGGGATCGACGAGGAAGCACCTGCAGGCACAGGGCTCGAGAAAGCGGCGCTGCCGGCGACTGGCTTGGTGGAGGCGAACTTGGTGGCGATCCCCTGGGCGTGCTTCAAGTAGTCCTGCACGGCGGCCGTCCAGTCGGAGCTCGGGCTCTTCCGCAGCTGCTCGCTCACGAAGTCCAGGAACTCCTTGTTCAGCACCTCAATCGCCTCCTGGTAGGTCTTTGGCGTGCTCTTGGTCGCCGTCCCATTGGTGCCGTTCGTGAAAGCCGTTGTCGTCGCCGACTGCGTCGGAGCCGCACCCGTCAGTCCGCTGAAGCCGTTGAACGGGTTCGCACGAGCCGGTGGCTCGCTAGTCGGCGAGGATGCCAGCCCACCGAATCCAGCGAACGGGTTCGCCTTCGCAGCAGCAGGCGCTGGTGCTGCCGCCGCCGCAGGAGCCGGTCGCTTAGCCACACGCGCCGTCACGATCTTACGGCGGCTCAGTGCGGCCTCGCTGGCTCGCTGGAAGCCGCCATCCGCAGCGCCGGCGTCTCCTCCCGAGTCCGAGTCTCTGTCGTCGGTAGCCTCGTACTCCTCGCGGCGCATCTGGCCGTTCTCATTGCGGCGCTTCGACATGGTAGCTATTCGCGATTTGCCCGCCAAACGAATGGGGAAAATGGCGGTCACATTTTAAGCAACACGTTGTTAGCAGTTAGGAACCGACAGGTTTCCCGGAGACACAAAATATATCACAAACGAGTAGATTGGGAAGAAATGTACTCATTAGAAGTACGACTTGATCTTGGTGGCGATGTCGTCGACGCGCGCCGACTGCGTGAAGAAGTCGAGGAACTCGCCGTCCGGACCCACGAGGTACATGACGATGGAGTGGTCCACGAGGTAGTCGTCGTCGTCGTCGTCGTTCTCGTCGGCCTTGGAGAAGTACACGCGGTACGCTTTGGTGATGTCTGCCACCTGCGCGCGCGTGCCGGTGAGCATCTTGAACGCCGGGTGGAAGTCCTTCTTGTACTCCTGCATCTGCGCAATCGTGTCGCGGTTGGGGTCCACAGTCACGAACAGCGGCACGACCTCTGGAAGGCCTTCCTTCTTGAGCTTGTCCAGCACGTCGCCGATACGCACAAGCTCATTCGGGCAGATGTCTGGGCAGTGCGTGAAGCCGAAGTACAGCAGCGTGTGCTTGCCCTCAAACGACGTGTTGGTCACGGCAGTGCGCGTATCGCAGTCCACAAGCGTCCACGGGCCGCCGAGCAGTGGCTTGCCCACCGACGTGACCTTGCTGGTCGCTGTTGGCAGAAGACATCACGTCAGCCCGTCACATCCACATTTAGTTCAGCCACAAGCTGACGTACTCTGTGTCTGGAGGCGGTCCTTCTCGACGTAGTAGTAGTACACCGCACCTGCGCCAATAGCGCCGGCAAGCGCCAGACTGGACCACGTGATCGGCTGCAGTGTAAGACCAGCAAAACGTCAGCATCTCGTTGTATCGTAGCTCTTCGCTGTTCGGATGCACTCACGCCCATCTTGTCGGAGGCTGACTTGGCGCTGTTAGCCATCGCGCGCTTTTGCTGCATGGCCGCGGGGCGCACGGCCGCGGTGGTGGTGCTGCGCGTCGCCTGGCGCAGCGTGGTGAGGAGGCTGCGTTGCATCATGCTCTTCGGCTTCGGACTCCGTCTAGGCCTGTGACTCGCGTGGTCTGGACGGGTCGGGCCACTAATGTTAAACCCGTTCGACAATACCCAGCGGGTTAGCTGATGCGGGTTTCAGAACCATGGCTGAAATGGACCCGACCCGACCCGCGTGGGGGGCAGATCACCAAAGCCATTTCCGATCCACCGGCAGCGAGAGCGAGTACCATGGCGGACGAGGCGCGGCTGTTCAGCCGCTTCGTGCGTCCGATCTACGACGCCATCGACGGGCGGCAGTACAAGGCGGCCATCAAGCTGTGCCAGAACAAGAAGGTGGCGGCGCTGGACATCGTGCAGGTGCTGAAGGCGCACTGTCTGGAGCGCACGGGCCGCGGCGACGAGGCGCTCGAGATCTGCCGCGCCGTGCAGAAGAAGAAGCCGACGGACGACACGCTGCTCAACACCATGGGGCTCGTCTTCCGGCTCTGCGGCTGCGAGCACGAGATGCTGCCCAGCTACGAGCACGCGTGTGCGCACGCCGAGCCGCCCAACGAGGAGCTCTTCCAGCTGCTGTTCGTAGCCTACGCGCGCAAGGGCGACTACCTCAAGCAGCAGCAGACGGCGCTCAAGATGTTCAAGGCGTTCGCCAAGATCAAGTACGTGTGCTGGGCGGCGCTGAGCATGCTGCTGCAGGTGCAGCACGCCGGCGCGCCCGCCAAGATGCTCGGACTGGCCGACCGCATGCTGCTCAAGACCATGCGCGACACCAAGAGCGACGACGGCGAGGCGCTGCAGCTGCTCGTGCACATTCTGCAGCTACAGGACAAGCGCGAGGAGGCACTCGCGGCCTTTGACGAGTTCGCGCCGATCATGATCGAGGCCGCGAGCAAGAAGAAGGACGAGGAGCCGAGCCACTGCCACGACCACGGCTGCTCGCACTCGCACTCGACCAAGGGCCGTTCGGCTGAGGGCGAGGGCGCCTACGATGAGGATATTGAGCTGGGTCCGCTGCAGGCGATCGACCGGCTCGCGCTCGAAGCGACACTCACGAAGCAGGTCGCCCAGTGGAAGCGCAGCGGCGACGTGTACGCGGCGCTGCTGGAAAAGTACAACGCCGACGACTGGACGTACCTCACGGAGTTCATCACGGCGCGTATTGAAGAGAATGCCGGTGGCGAGTTCGCGAGTGTCGAGAAGAAGCTGCTGTCGGTGCTCAAGGCGCTGGCAGACAAGGCGGGTAACGAGTACTTGCGTGGGCCGTGGCTTGCGCTCGTGCACGTGCAGAGTGAGAAGCTCAAACACTTGCAGACCAGCGACACCAAGATCAAGAAGGCGGCGGAAGTCGTGCTCGTCGACCGCATCGTCGCGTACATCGAACGCTTCTACACGAAGACGTGCTGCTTTTCGGATCTCAAGCACTACGTGAGCCTGTTCGACGACGAGAAGCTCGTGTCCAAGCCGACGAAGGCGGCGTTCATCCAGAAGATGAAGGATATGGCGGCGAAGGCAACTGCTGAGACCACAAGTGTCGACGCATCGACTGTGCACGAGGAATCGACACGCAAGGACGCACTCAACCGCCTCCACCGCCGCCTGCTCAGCTTGAAGATGCTGCGCTTCCTCGGTGCTTACGCCGATAGTGGCATTGCAGAACTGGAGACGCTGGTGAAGTCTCTGGTGGCTGAATACGAAGCGAACGCGTGGCTCAACGTCGGCGCCAAGGGCGGCCAGCGCGAAGTGCAGAACACAGACGACTTGGTGCTGCTCGCGTCCCACGTGCTCATCGATACCTTCCACCGCGACCAGTCCCGCCAGGATGTGCTGCTCGAGGCGGCGGCTCTGCTCGAGTTCGGATTGGAAAAGAGCACGTACAACTTCCAGATGAAGCTGCTACTGGCGCGCGTGTACGCGTACGTGGGTGCTAGTAGTGCTATGCTGCAGCGCCATAAGGAGTTGGACGTCAAGCATATCCAGGTCGACTCGCTTTCGTACCTCGTGTTTGATAAGCTGCTGCAGCTGTGCCACCACACGGAGGCACGTCGCCTGTGCGACTCGATCCAGAGAGTCCACCGCAGTAACGACAACGACACGCCAGAGTATATCGCGCGTGCCTACAAGCTGGGCGTGTACTCCAAGGTGCTCGACATGACGAGCTTCCTGCGTGAGAAGATGCAGACGTCGCACACGCTGGCGATCGCGCGTGGCGAAGCGCTGCAGTTTGACCTGCAGGACGCGCTCACGGGAGGTCCGTCGAAGCTCAATGAGCTGTTGTCGTCGCCACGATTCACGACGGCGGTCGCGGACTTGGAGAAGATGCTGGCAAGTTCGCTGTCGACCAACCAGGACCGCACGGTGGTCGTGCAGTGGACCAAGACGCCGCTGGTGTCATCGCAAGCGTCGTTCGCGAAGACCAATGAGCCGCTCACGGAGTGCGATCGCTCAGCGGACTTTGGCCAGTCGCTGCAATGGATGAAACTGCAGCTGGTTGTGCCGAAGCTCCTGACCGCGATCTCTTCGACGAAGGCTGACGCCGCAAGTGTCCTGCCAGCGCTGGTTACTGAGTATGAATCGACTGTCAAGGAGCTTGGAGTGCTAGCCGGCGATGACATCAAGGCTCGTGTGTGGCAGTGGAGCGTGGAGGTAGTGAAGGTGACGACGCAGGCTTCCACCGCGAGTGACAGTGCCGGCGCCACCGTGGCTCTTGTGAACGCGCTGGTGGAACCTCTCCACGCCATTCGTGACGGCATCATTGGCTCGTTGACGTCGGAGTCGGAGGCTTCAGTGCTGACGGCGTACGGCTTGTCGGCGACCTCGCTGCTGCTTCGCGACGCCGGGCTCTGGGCAGGCGCTCTGCTCTGTGTGACGTCTCGCTCAGTGGCTAAGAAGCGTGCGGGTGCCAAAAAGGACGACCCGTTGGTGAGTGCACTTCGCACTGTCGTCAAGGGCGTGCAGGACACGCTGTCGGCCGTGGAAGCCCACGTCAAGACACTCGCGCTGTCCGCTCCAGAGTCCACGCTTCGTATTGTGGCTCTGCCGGCAGCGTCACCGTTGTCCGGTGGCGTCGTCGAGGGCCAACGCAAGGCGCGGGCGAACGTGAGCCGTTCGTATACAGAGACCCAGGCGGCGCTCAGTGAGCTGCTCAAGAACGCGTCGACGTCCATGCGTCTCTTCCTCGTCAAGTAGACATAGAAACCCACCTCAGAGGCGTAGCAACGGAGTGGACGATGGCTCGTGTGCATGCAATAGATCGCCATTGAAGCGTAAATTGACCCGCGTGGTTCTTAACCGTTAGAGAACTGTTCGTATCTGTAGCTTTGGGAAGCGAATCGCAGGCTGCGATAGTCGGTGGGTGTTATGGCGGCCGTGGCGATGTACGAGACCTCGCCGGCGGCGACAGCGGCGTCGGCGTCCGCCACTCTCCACCGCAACTACCATCAGTACGCGCGTCAGACACAGCAGCAGCCGCAGGTCCCATCGGCGCCGTCGTCCGCCTCTTCCATGGCGTCGCTCCACTCGTCCATCCACAGCAACGTCGACGTGAATCTGGACGTCCAGGCCGGCGCTCTGAGCGTGGACGCCACAGGCTCGTTTGCCGTGCTCGCTGGTCGTAAGGGGCTGCATCTCGTGGACTTGGAGTCGCCCTACGAGCCCTCCGCCACGCTGTACCACCAGACCAAGTGGGACGTCGCCGTCGTCAGGTGCAACCCGCATGCGGCGTTCAAGAGCTACGTCGCGTCGACCTCCAACCACAACACGCTCATCTGGGACATCACCAGCGCCTCCGTGCAGTCGTCACGCATCGTGGCCAACTACACGCCGTCGCAGCCGCTCGTTACCACACTGCGGGGCCACTCCCGGCCCGTAAATGACGTCTCCTGGTCGCCCACGGCGCCGACGCTGCTGGCGACTTGCTCGGCCGACACGAAGACGCATCTGTGGGATATGCGAACGCCGCAGAAGCCCGTGCAGACGCTCCATGCATTCACGACGAGCGCTGTGCAAGTGGAGTGGCACCGTGTGGATGCCACGACGCTCGCGACGGCCCATGGAGGTGAGGTGCGGATCTGGGATACTCGTGCCAGCGACAAGACGCCGGCCGTGCTCATCACAGCGCACATGCAGAAGATCTACGGCATCGACTGGCATCCCAAGCGCATGGACGAGCTTCTCACGTGCTCGGAAGACAAGACTGTGAGGTTCTGGAATGTCTCGCAGCCGCGCATTTGTCAGGGTTCGCTCAGCACGAGCGCGCCTGTGTGGCGTGCACGCTACACACCCTTCGGCGATGGTGTCGTCACGAGTTGCCAGCGACAAGACAACGCGCTGCGTCTGTGGCGGCTCTTATACTCCCCCTCCGTGGATGCGAGCGCTGGAGGAGCTATCACTCCCGACCCGGTGCATGCCTTTGCAGGACACTCGGACGTGGTCAAGTCGTTTGTGTGGCGAGAGCGCGCGTCGAACGGTGGGAACCAGTACCAGCTCGTGTCGTGGGCAAAGAACCAAGAGCTGCGTCTGTGGCGAATCGACTCGCAGCAGCTCGAGTTGTGCGGGTTCACACCGAGTGGCATCAGCATGAACGAAGCCTCTGGAGCGTCAGGAGAGTCGGCCGAGGGAAGCGAATCGCTGGAGCAGCTAGAGGCCTTCCAGCTTGCCAATCAGCGTCAAGCTTCGAGACAAGACGCCATGGCGAAGTACGATGTGAGCGTGTTGAAGAATGATCTCGCGCCACTTGTTGTGCCACCCACGGCCGTCCCCCTCGGTGCGTCTGAATACTCGCTGCTGAAGGGACAAGACGAAGACGATACGGCGGCTCTCCGAGCCATGCTCACGTTTGACGACGACTTCAGTAAGTTGGGCGAAGCGCACGTGAGCGACGACGAAGACGACGAAGAGGACGAGAACCGAGAGAGTCTGACGGCATCGTTGATGGATATGAAGCGCGAAAAATCAGCTAGCACTGCCGAGAGTGGCACTGTGACTGCGGTTCCGATGGCCGCGGCGCTTCCGTGCCCTCGCATTTCTGGTGGCTGCTTCAGCGGACCCAACATGCTCGTGATTTTTGACTCGCGTGTTGCGCTTGGACAGCAAAAACACTCGGCAGCTACCCCAGTCGTCGCTCCGTCGGCTCCAGGAAAGGCCGCGAAAGCTCCAGCTAATGGCCCTACGACTGTGACGAAGACCCCGCGCACGTACGAGCAGCTGCTGGAGATGCGAGACTCGCGATTTACGAAGAAGAAGAGCAAGAAACCACCAGTGAAGCTACTGGGAGGAACAGGCGGAGGTGTTGCCGGTGGTGCCATGGAGATGGGATCGGAGTGGTCTGGCATGGACCGCATGGACACACGTGGCTACGTGGGTGACGACACTGGCGACCACAGTGTCCATGGTTTGCGGCGAGGTATGAGAGGCAGCGGTTTCTTCAGTGCTAGCGGAGTCGAAGGAGGCAACGAGGGGCAGGGAGATGAGTTTGCAGTCCATGGCGGGTCCGAGTACTTGAAGATGTACTTTTCCAGCGCGGAGTTCCACTTGCCCGTGAACCATCCCGACCATCGCACGTCGCTCCCACCGAGCTCGTCGATCCAAGGGCTCACGTTATCGCCACCTCGATCGGCAATGACGGCGTCGTCCGGGCTGATTCGCGGACTCGGAGCTCCCCTCAGTGCCATGGTGGATTCAAGATCCAGTGGCAAGCGAGGTGTTGATCCGACGGCCATGCCGTCATTCCTGTCCGATCTCAACATGAAGGTCACGGTGCTGGATCTGTCGCAGTTGTGTGGCGTCTCGTCCGTCCTCACGTACGGCTCGCAGCTTACAGCGGCAGTGCGACCTCGAGATGGCGTGGAAGAAGTCGAGAGCCGACCAAAGGATACTCTGGACGCTGGCACACAGGACCTGTACAAGTGGATGCTGAAGGCGAGCCAGTCTCGACGAGTGAGCAGCCGCATCACTAACGGCCGACGCGCTCGACGAGATACCAGTTTGAGCAGTCCAGTGCTGACAAGCCAGAAGACGCATCCTCTCAGCCGAATTTTGCAGTCTCTACTCAACAGCGACGCCAAAACCCAGCATGAACACGAGCAGAATCCAGCGGCAGCCACCAGCGTGTCGGATGTGTGCGCTCACAACGCGCGGATCGCGTCGCTGGCTGGAAGATCGGATCTTGAGCAGGTCTGGTCGCTGTTGGAGCTTTCGACTGCGTCCAATGTGCAGCTACCGCAACAACACCAGCAGATACAGCACCTCAAGTCTGCGCCTGTGGCCCCTGCACCTGCTGGATTCGACGCTCTCGTGACTTCCCATCCGTGGAAAGCGCACCCATTCGGCCAGAATCTGGTCAACAAGATGCTGGGCATTTACGAAGAGTCCGGCGATCTGCCGACTCTCGCGTCCATCGTGTGCGCATTGCAGCCTCCTCCACAGCAAGAGCCGGATATGTCCTCCGAGTCATTCAGATCCGACCGACCGCGACAGTCTCAAGCCGAGTCGATGACACTGTACTCTGCAGCTCATGGTGGAAGCAGCTCCCTCTCTCTCAGCTCCACTATGACGTCGACAGCCGCCGCGAGTTCAGCAACCACAGCAGTAACTGCAGGAAAACCCACGTCGAGTCCATTTAGCCGCTCCCGGACGTCATTCAACAGCCTCACGCAGCTGCTTGGGGCTCAATCCGACACTGCGGATGCTGCACCAGCGATGCGCAGCGCCCGCCGCTCCAGCAGCCACAACGAAGTACCGAAGTTGAACCAGGCAGCGGGGTCTCCAACAACTGGATACCGAGCAGGAGCGAAGGATTGGCCGATGGCTGGTCGACCAGGCAGCACCAGTGGAAATGCTCGTCAGCAACTGAGCCCCGCTGCAGGACCCATCGGGTGGAAGGGCATCGACTTCGATAAGATGGACAACCCGTTCAAGACTTGGAGTGGAGGATCGACAGCAGCCAGAGCAGACGTATCACCCAAGCTGACGCAGGATACGTTCCGACCCCCACCACCTCCGTTGTCGGCCGCAGCGATGCCTCCTCGTCGACGACGCGAGAGCAGCATCGTGGATGGCGACGACGACGCCTCGCTCGAAGGACGCATCCTCCTGCAGGTCAACAAGCGCTATGGTGACTACGACCACCACCTGCTGTCAACAAACCCGGTGGATGAATTGCGCTACTATGGCTACAAAGAGGCCTACGCAGAGCTGCTCTACCGATACGGAGCGCTCAGCTTGCGAGGCGACGTGCTCAAGTCCACGGCGACGGACACATCGTCGTCATCTGGCGATGAAGCCGACGAGGATGAAGGTCTGACATTTGGTGTGCTCTGTCGAGCGTGCCAGGCAGTCACGGACGGCCCCTACTGCTCGTCGTGCCGAGACTTCTCCGTCAAGTGTTCCATTTGCCAGCTTGTGGTGCGCGGGCAGTCGATGTACTGCATGACGTGCGGCCACGGCGGCCACGAGCAGCACCTGCGTGAATGGTTCGAAACCGAGAATGCGTGTCCAACTGGCTGTGGCTGTTGGTGCAAGCAGGCCACCGCCATGGCGGCGCCGGTGAACTCTTCACACTCGCGCGTCTTGCAGCCTACAGTCGTCGAAGGACGACTCCAATCCAGAAGCTACTCATTCTGAGTCTGAGGGGAACATGGCTACATTTGGTTCATAACCCTCTGAAAGAAGGTATTTTGCGTATCGCCATAAAGAGGTTGTGAGCTGTGGTGTCTTCTCGAAGCGATTGGCGGGCACATCAATCACGACGAAGACACTCGCGACATTCACGCCACCATGGCGCCACCTCCAGCACATGCACGCAAGAGCAAGGGCAGCGGCCTGAGCCTCGAGCGGTTCATCCAAGGTAAGGCGCACCGCACCAAGGCCGAAGCCAAGAGCAAGAAGAAGGTGATCATCCACAAGGCGTTGCGCAAGCGCGCGTACGAGAAGGTCAAGAAGCAGCAGGGTGATGGCAACGACGAGGGCGACGCTAGCGGCCCGACGTCGTTCTACGACCGCTTCTTCAGCGAGCTGCAGAACGAAGATGGCGGCGAAGGCAAGAAGGTAAGATTCGCTGTCGTTGTTGACTTCTGTTTTGATATCAATCCACTGATGGACGAATGATGGATGACGTGGCAGAACAAGGGCGAGAAGACTGTGCACATGGAGATCAAGCCTGACCCGTTCTTCAAGGCGAAGAAGAAGGCGGAGATTGTGAAGGCCGAGAAGAAGCGTGCGTGGGAAGAAAAACAGGAGCGCATGGCTGAAGTAGAGAAGAAGGTGACCGACCGCAAGAAGCGCCACGTGAAACTGAGCGTGCGCACGGCCACGGGCCAGCCAGTCGTGCGCAACCGCATCAAGGACATCTTGGCGAAGTTGCAATCGGAGAATGGCGGAAACTGAGCAATAAACGTGGATATTTATGCTAAGAAGATGGTGCCGTGAATGAAGATGCGGTATTCCATAGAGACTGTTTGGAATCCCTGACGTTCTTCATGCTTCAAGGAGGCTCTAACTAGCCAGGCAGAGGAGATGAACGTCCGACATCCAGTTCGCAGCAAGGTATTTGCAAGACAGACGCAATGGAATCGAGAAGCCAAGGCAGCACATGCATGGAACGTCTTGTTTTCTAAATACGTTCGCATTATCATCTTTTTCTCGAATTTCAAAGGGTCCACGATCTCACCACCACGCTGCACCGGCCACGCGAGCACTGCGGCAGCAGAGACAGCGAGCTCGCGCTTGTACGGGGGGCGATACTGCGATCGAGTCTTGTCTACATTTACTTGGCCATTGGGTGGGCGGCGATGTAGTCGATGGCCTGCGCGAGCGACGTCAGCTTCTCCGACTCGTTGTCCGGGATCTCGATCGTGAACTCCTCCTCGAGCGCCATGACGACCTCGACGACGTCAAGCGAGTCCAGGCCGAGGTCCTCGACGAACTTGGCGGCCTCCGAGACCTTCTTGGCGTCCACCTTCTCGAAGTTCTGGATCACGCCGACCACGCGCTCGCTGACTTCGTGTCGGTCAAGGAAGGTCTGCGCGGCGCTGAAGAATCGCATAGGCGCGGCGGCGGCGAACGCAGGGCGCGTGATCGCGGCGCGGGCGGCAGGGCGGAGGGCGGCGACGAAGCGGTTCATTTTGCACGGCGATTGTTCGGATCTGGATCACTTGAGCTGCTCGCTCGGCCGGACCACACGCTTCGGCTGGAACTCGAGAGAGCCCCTTGATCCAAAACCTCAAAACCTCACTGAACCACCAGAAAGAGGTCCCCAGACAAGGGAATTTCGGGACACACTTGTCCCGAATTGAAAGGATTCGATTTTGGGACACGTAGTTGACCTGATAAACAAGTGAAAGGCAAGAATGGCGAATGAGCAGCATCAGGAGCAGGCCGATGCCGATGCGCGGCGGTGGTGGAGCGAGCGCGAGGCGAAGGCCGAGAAGGACATGACGATGGTGCTGCACAAGCGCATGGAGACGCAGCGTGCGCAGATTCACGCGTTCAAGCTGGAGCAGAGCAAGTGGGAGCACGAGCTGCAGGTGCAAACAGCTACATTTGGATTTGTAGACTCAGAGACGTATCCTGACGTTGCTATGGGTGCAACAGCTTCGTATCTCCAAGTACTCGCACGACCGGAAGCTGCTCAGCGAGCACAACATTGAACTGCAGGAGGAGATGCTGAAAATGGAGGAGCGCAACTCCAAGCTCCAGCGAGATAACGACCTGCAGGCGGCGAAGATCCTGGAGCTGGAGGGCCAACTGCGTGACACACAGAGCGAATCCAAGCAGATTCGTGATCTGCAGGCTGAGAATGAGGATTTGCAGCAGGTTTGTGGATGGAACGTGTGGTGATATTATGCAGAGGACTTCACTCTCACATTGGCGTGTCGTCGTCAGCGTTTGATGCAATGGGAGAGTAACCACAAGGCGGCAGTCGCTTCCGCCGTCCATCGCCAGGAGTCGCTGCAGGACGACCTCATATCAGCGCTGGAGCAGAAGCTCGAAGATATGATGAAGGAGAACGAGCGGCTGCGCGACGGTCTCCTGGCTCAACCAGACCGAATGCCGCGAAGAGGTCGCGTGGACAGCAGGAATGGCTCCGTGGCGGAAGGAGCGGGGGCATTTTCAAGACGATCCGGCGACCAAGAGGGGGCAGTAGACGGTATGTCTGAGTCGACACAATGCCGCATTGCTGAGCTGGATAAGGCGTGCAAGCAAAAGGTGAGTCATAAGGCGGCCACGATGATACCATGAGATGTCTGATGGCTGTTTGTGTCTGATCGAAGGACCAAACGATCCTGTCGCTGAAGTCCATGCTCGAGAAGCACGAAACCATCTCAGAAGAAAAGATCTCACTGATCCAGGCGAAGTACGGCCAGGTCAAGGCCATCAACATCGCACTTCAGGCACGCAGTCGTCATTCACTCGGCTATCGACGACGCGAAAGGAGGATTGACTGACGTGTTGTGCGTGAATTGCAGAGGAAGCTGCTGCACTCGCTTACAGACTCGACACCCCAAGCAGGCGATGAACAGGAGAGGAACAGGAGTCGTCCGAGATAAATAACTGCACGATTGAGCTGCCTTTCACCTCACTCCCGTCTTTCTGGCTGAAATTCCAGCGCTTGCGCTCATATCTACTATCTAGAGGTGTGCTGTGTCTACTGCTGCACTTGGATGTTGTACTTGGTCTGTCAAGGCATTCCACTGTTAGCAAATAGATCCAATACTGCAGCCCTACAGCCCTGAGAGTCACTCACCTGCCACTCGTTGGCGCTGGCCTCCTTCACCTTGATCTGCTCCGTGAGCTGCGCCAGCACCTGCTGGATGCCCTCGTGGTTGGCCGTGACGGCCGGCAGCACCTCCTGCACGGTGCGCTCCACCAGCACGCCGCCCACCATTCGGTAGGCCTTGCGCGTGGGCGGCAGGTCCTTGAGCGTGGCGATCACGCGCTCGTGCTCCGTGGTCTCCACCTCCAGCTCGCCGATCTTCTCCGACAGCTGACGGATCTCGGCACGCATCGCCTTGTACATCGTGATGATCTGCTGGTCCGTGAGTTGCTCCTCCGCCATCTTCGCTTGCTTCCTCGGCTTCCTGGTCACTCGGTCGCTTCGTTCGTGGGCATCGAATCCTCGAGCAGCTCAAGACATCCCTAGTATTGTTTCCAATTCGGGACGTCCCTCATAGTGACTTTGGTCGCTAATTAGGGATTCGGGACAGATCGACCGGTAACGTACAACCAGGGCCATTGGTTGTTGACAGGGAGCTCTTGGTGAGCAGCTCCGAGTGTGATCGCCGCCGTTTCCAGCTCTCGCTTATTGAGAAATCAACACAACACCCAACTCCAGTCACCATGCAGAACGAATCCGGCCAATCGATCGACATCTACATCCCACGCAAGTGCTCGTGGACCAACCGCATCATCGCGGCCAAGGACCACGCCTCGGTGCAGATCGCCGTCGCCCGCGTCAATGCCAACGGTGTCTACACCGGCGAGAACGACAACTACGCGCTCGCTGGCTACATCCGCAGCAAGGGTGAGGGCGACCTCGCGCTCACGGAGCTGGCCCGCTCGGCCGACGCCAAGAACGCCGCCAACTAAATATTCGACGCGCTATCTATCAAGATGACGTCCCGCGCTCGCCGGCCTGGTGCCCTCACGGCATCTCGAAGACGAGCGTCAAGTTTAGTATTTAGCTCTGCGTTGTGGTAGAGTTGGATGCGATTTCCACGGTTCGACATCCCGGACGTTGAATCAAACGGTTTTCGCTCTACAGCTCCTGTCCTCCGATCCGTATTTGATAAGTCATCTTTTATTTTTTCTCTGTGAAATGTGTGCTATCCTATATGCGCTGCAACAGTGAGATGAGTGGCGTCCGCACCTGATACGTACTCTAGTGCATTGCGTGTAACTCTGCTCAGCACATTCCACCAAGTTGGGTCTTGCGCACGCATTCGCTTAGTGCTACATTCACACGAGATCGCGTTACTAAAAATTCCTCCTCAGTGAGTCATGCTGTGGATCTCGCACGTACCTGTGGACCGCGCTCGGTCATGGCCTCCGAGACGACCTTCATGGTGTCGATGTATCGGTTGATGCACAGCGCGAGGCAGTTCTGCTGCTTGCCGTCGAGCTTGCCCTTTGGGTTCGTGATGCACTTGTCGAAGCACTTCTCCTGGAGGATCTGCGTCAGCTCCTGCATCGCCTGCTGCTGGACCTCCGAGCGCAACTATCGACCCACAACACACACGTCAACCCACAGCACGCTGGCACGCCTTTGATTTGCAGTACGTACTCGCATGATGAGCTCATTCTTCTGCGCTGGCGTGAGGTTGGCGGCCTGGTCCATGGTGATCTGGTCTGTCTACTTTAGAGTTCTTGTGTGGTTGTGTCCCAATGACCAGCCAACGCCGCACAAACTCCAAAGGCGACTTCAAGCGACCTTCGCGTCACCTCACAAAGATTGCCGACAGATGCTCCCTGGTAGTCATTACAGTCATCCGTCACGCAGAGTGTGTGTCGAATTCGGCCACAAACAGCACCATCCAGACAGCGGCACCATCATCCCAACAGCTACACAGCAGATCAACGCCACCACCAAGCATGCATCCGTCGCTGGAGAGAGAGCACCCAGACTGCCAAGAGGTATGCTTACGGTCCATTGGTATGCGCATGAGGAGGACGCACCACTGACAACACTGATTGTGTGGACATGACAGGTCATCATGGCCTTGAACGAGTGCCACGAGCACAACCCCACTACCAAGTTCTTCGGCGCCTGCAATGACACCAAGATCGCACTGGACAAGTGCTTCCGTGACGAGAAGATCCGCGTACGTACAGAGAATCTGCAGCGCGCGCGCGCTTCGGACGCTTACGTGCGACAGAAGATGAAGGAACACCGCGAACGCCGAGCCAAGGAGGCCGAGGCCCAGGCTGCGCAGTAAAGACGCACGCACCACCGGAACTAATAGAGCAACCACGGAAACATGAGAAACATGAAGACATACCGTACGCATCGAATGTTCTAGTAGTCACGTATGCATTGGGCTCAAGTCAAGAGGAGCATTGCAACGGCTCAGCTAATTCTCCAGTCCCTTGTTGAGATCGTCGCCCGTCGGGCGGTCCCAAACCGAGAAACGCGTTGTCAGGTTCCAGTAGTAGAGCTTGCCGCGGTTATCGAGCGACGCGCGCCAGTTGCCCACCTTCTCACCGATCAGCGTGTAGTCCTCGTCGTGCTCCAGAGGCGGCGTCGAAGCCGATGGCTCAATAATTGGTCCCCACGGAATGGTGCCCTTGAGCAGGAACTTCGCATCCACCTTCTCGAGGTTCTTGATCTCGCGCTTGACGTACTCGGCCAGCTTCGATGCGATGCGCTGTTTCTCTGGGCTCTCGTCATCCAGCAAGTGCTTGGCAAGGACGTTTTGAAGCGCTGCCGGACTGCTGTCTTTCATCGCGCGATCGTAGGCGATACAGGCATTGAAACACACCTGCTGCACTTCCGCCAAGTGCTTGTTCACGGTCAGCTCTGACACGTTCATGTAGCGGATACGCACAACCGTCTCTTCCCAGAGGCGATCAAACATCAGCTCCTGCATGACCTTGCCTTCTTCGCCTTCCGCTGACAGGCGACGGTGCAACATCCACACGTGGGCCACGAGCAGCGCCTGCTGGCCACGGAAGTTCGGCTGCAATTGCAGCGCGCGGTAGAAGTCGCGGATCGCAGTCTGGTTCACGCAGCTCTGGAACACGCAGTTCGAGTCCGTGAACAGACGGTCGTCTTCGTTCATGTAGCCGAGTAGCTTGAAGAGCCACGCCCAGCGCTCGTACTGCTCCTTGTTCTGCGTGACATCGAAGTTGGCTGAGCGGCCCAGGTACCCACGGCCAGGCGACGGCGGCGGCATCTCTGTCTCGGCCCACTTGAATTTGTGCGCAACGGCGTTGCTGTCCTTGCTGTTGTGAGCTGGCGACGAGGCGGCGGTGGACGCGTAGCGCATCACCATCACCGCTGCATTGGCATGGCGCACTGCAAAGTGGCGACGCGAGTGCGTAGTGGCCAGCGCCATTGGCGCGCGAAGCTTAGCGAAGGCGGCCATTTCAGTATCCGCGTCTGTGGTAGCGCCGACGTTGCGCTGTTGATGCGACCGACGCCGGTGATCCGTCAGTCCTCACGATTGGTGTGGTGTACATTGTTTGCCTATTTCTCTGTGGACCACATCAGGTTGTGATGGTTGTTAACTTGTTTCAGTTGGTTTTGGCCCAACCAGTCATAGGTTGCGGTTCGTGAAGAGCTGCGTCGCATCAATTGGTGGAGAAGCGAAAGGTAGCATCATGGGCCGCAAGAGCAGACACACGGCACGTACGGGTGACGGTGGCGCTGAGCTGCGCCACAAGAAGCGCCAGCTCAAGGACGCGGAGCGCGAGCACAAGACCGCGCAGCTCGAGTTCCTTGACGACCCGTCGGAAAACGACAATGACGGCGAGGACGTAGAGTCGGAAGGCTCGGACTTTGGCGACGAAGAAGAGGTGCTGCAGCTCGGAGGCAGCGACGACGATGATGACGAGAGCGACGAGGAGGAAGAGGGTGATGACAAGGATAGCGACGACGATGATGTGGACGAATTCGGCGATGAAGAAGAGAAGGTGCGCATCAGCAAGATAGACTCCAAGTGGGGCAAGTCCAAGCGGACCTTCTACTCGGCGGACACGGCGGAGTTCGAGATTGACGGAGATGATGAAGTCGCCAAGGATGAAGAGAGTGCTGCGCTTGAGCTGCAGCGAAAGCAGGCCACTATGATGGACGACGAGGACTTCGGCTTCGACGATGCGGACGACGCGGAGGATGCTGAGGAAAGCGACGACGACAATGCGGCGGAGCCTGTGGATGACGAGGAGCTGCTCGGTGATCAGCTCGCGGACATCTCCATGCTGGCGGACGACGGTGGTAAGACCTCGATCGAGCAGGTCAAGAAGGACTTCTCTAAGATGAGCAAGAAGGACAAGCTTCACATCGTGAACCAGTGCGTAGAACTGCTCTCTGCCTGTGTATTCTTGCATCACCTCTAACGTTCACTCACTGCAATTGACAGGACGGCGCCCGAATTGCTCGGCTTGAGCGCGGAGCTCGAGAACACGATGAAGGAGCTGAACGAAGTAGTGACCCCTGCCATTCTCAAGCTGAAGGAAGTGCGCAAGCGCACGAAGGAGTACAACAGCGGCGTCCAATACCTGGTGACCCGCCAGAACGTCATGCTCAACTACGTCGCGAACATCTCGTTCTATCTGCTGCTGCGCGCGGAGGGCAAGAGCGTCACCGACCACCCTGTTTTGCAGCATTTGCTGGCCTTGAAGAAGCAGATGACGAAGCTGCAGGAGGTCGACGACGCTGTAAACATGCAGCTGCACGATCTGCTCACGCAGGAGTTCCCTGAGGAAGATGTGGATGATGGACTTGACAAGTTCATCGGTGTCAAGAATGCCAAGGCGGCGGTCAAGAGCAAGCGAGCAGTCGCCGAAGCGACTTCCAAGGCGTCCAAGAAGCAGAAGACAAAGGGCTCCGTGTCCAAGGCCGAGAAGGAGGAGGCCGAAGAGTTCTACGAAGCCGCTCTTCGCGAGAAGCAGGCGCTGCAACAGGCCAAGCAACAGTTCTACTCGCACGAGAAGCCAGGCATGGCGTCAAGCGACGAGGAGGACAGCGAAGTGGAGGACGGCTCGAAGCGTGGTGCGTCTTACGAGATCATCAAGAACAAGGGCCTCAAGGCCCACAAGAGCAAGCTCAACCGCAACCCGCGTGTCAAGAAGCGTCTCCAGTACCGCAAGGCGGTCATCCGACGAAAAGGCCAAGTGCGCGACGTGCGTGTGGGCGAGGCAGGTCGATACGGCGGCGAGACCACCGGTATCAAGTCGAACCTCACGCGCAGTCGCAAGATCCGAAGCTAGTTTCGTTATTAGAGCCCCGAAGACATCATTTTTCACCACTACTCAATGGATGTGTATGTTTGTATTTGACAAGAACCGGTTTTGCTTGCTGCTGGGATTGAGGCGTGATTGTGATGCGACCTCGAGCCATTTAAAGTAGCGACTTAAGCCGTCTTGACTGGCGGCTCCCACAGCTTGTTCTCTGCGGATGGAACATTGAACATGGTGAGATGGTGAACACGACGGACGTCTCCATCAGCGAGACGTACCGATGTAGACAGGGAAGATGCTGAGCTCGTCCTCCGCCTGCTCAATGAGCTCCTCCAGCTGACCGCAGTTGATCTGCTTCTCAATAACCGTCTCCTGCGAGCCACAGACACACCAGGGGTCAGCAGGTAGGTCCTCACGCGCTCAAATCTCATGCGGGCCTTACATCTTCGTTGTCCTGCACGACCTGGAGTCGGTACTTGGTGATCTTCTCCACGGCGCTGCGGTACGCAGCTCCCTCTGGAATCGCCTAGTTCAGCCACAGCACCACACCATCGAAATGAGCTCTTCGTCGGGCGGATCCTGGACCACCAAAATGCAGCGGGCGGGCGTCGGATCCTCGTACCTGCACTTCGCTCAGCGTCTTCTTGTAGATGGAGATGAGGTCCTGGCGCGCGTTCGGGTTGACAGGAAGACCCACGATGCCCGTGGAGGTCTTGCGCACAGCCATGCGCAGCACTCGCGTCGCCCACATTGTCGTCGAAGGTTTGCACTTGCGATGGTGTTTCCGCCCCACACAAACAAACGCCACGGGAACTCCGATGAATTGAATCGAGTGCGCGACCGCAATTCACAAAATGGGACATCAATTCAAAAATGAATTGCCACAGGAAACAAGTTGGCAAGCAAACCAAAGTGATCATCCGAGTGACCGACCGAGACAGCATCATGAGCGGCTTCCTTCCTGGCAACATCAGTCTCATCGACCAGCTCGACAGTGGGTTATTCAGCAGCATCTCCTATGTGCTGTGTGGTCTATGTGGATCTGATGAAGCCTGGATTTACGTCTCGTAGAGAAGATCCTCGTCGTGCTGCGTGATGGCCGCCACTTGGTGGGCTTCGTGCGGAGCTTCGACCAGTACTGTACGTGCCATTATTCGATGCATCCTCGCAGAATCTGCGTGTGCGCTTCTTTGGCAGAAAGCTCACATATCTTGACTGTGATTGGTAGCGAACGTTATCTTGGAAGACACCTACGAGCGCCATGTTGCGGGTGGTCTGTTTTGTGATATTGAACTCGGCCTGAACATCATTCGGTGCGTGTCGTGCACCCTCGAATCACACCATTCTGCTAGTCGCCTCTAATGTATCTCGTGCGTATTGTAGTGGCGACAACATCGTGCTTCTCGGAGAATTGGTGCGTTGCGAGAAATGGATTGCATGTTGGCGTTAAGACGGAGAGGCTCACGGCCTTGCTTTATCAATAGGACGAAGACAAGGAGCGCGACCAGCCTCACATGAAGCGAGCCTCTATGGAGGAAGTGCTGGAAGCCGAGGAGCAGGCCAACGCCGCCGGCAGCGGCAGCGTGCGTGCGCAGTGGGAGTTTGACGCCGCCGGGCTGTAGGCGAGTTAACTTAGCGGGACAATGTCGAAATGTACTAGATTTAGAACTTCGATCTATACGCACGTTTTGTCACACTCACACTTGTAAGGTATTACCGTGCGCGACAGTTTAGTGTTAGAGATCCGTCCGGGCCTCTCGTTGCGTGCGTGCTGCCAGCAACGCAAACAAGACCAGCGGAATCGACTGTACGCATCACATTGCATGACCATGGCCGACGCGAAGCTGCCGTCGACGGACAACACGAGCCTCACGTGCGCCGCTCGCGTGTTCGGCTACGAGTGCGCGGACGAGAACCTCGCGTTCCTGCGCTGCAAAGAGAAGGACCAGGACCCGCGCGCGTGTCTGCCGCAGGGCGAGAAGGTCACGGCCTGCGTGCTCAAGGTGTACGTCGCCACCCGCTCTTCTGCTGCTAATATGTGGAGAAATGGATGAGAAGGACTGACGGTGTGTATGATGGACAGCCTGAAGGACCTGGAGACGCACTGCGGTGAGACGTACTCGGCGTACAAGACGGCGCTCAAGAAGAACTGGCACCAGACCGACGAAGTGCGCAAGGAGCAGGCCGCCATGGAGAAGTGCTGGCGGGAGTTCAAGGGCTACAACAAGGTGGGTTGGCCACTCTACAAATGCTCATTATCTGCCTCTATCCAGAGCTGTCACTAACAAGTCACGTGCCTCCATTGAATCCTCCCAGGAATAGGATAGATCACCTGTGAATTGACCATGAAGCCCGACCTTACGAGAGCCCCTCGCCCACACCCTCACCACACCCTCACAGACGCCCGTGGGCGAGTGAACTTATATTGTCGTAGATAAAAAAGCAAAATCACCCTCGAAAACATCATGCGGAATGCCATTTCGGATGTTGGATCGACTGCAGCAACTTCAAATAGCCTACGACAACGCGCGCGCGCTCACTGCAGTGATCTCTACGTCGCCTTTTGCTGCTTGAACGGACCGCCGCCGACCCCTGCGTCCACTGACGGATGGCCCGCATCGCTCTGCGCTAGCTTCGTCTCTTTGGCAGCATCTCCACTAAGCTGTGTGGCGACCGACGAGCCTTCGAAGCGGCCACGGAACGCCCACAAGCCCAGCGCCGGGTTTGAGATGTAAAAGTACTTCTCTCCGTCCGCCGTTTCGTTCCATCCGTCCTGGATACCCGGACGCTGGTAGCGCTCCGTCATGGTCTTCAGATCGGCGTATCCGAAGCCCACGCCCTCCACTTCCTCACGCGTGAGCTTTCCGGGGCAGTACGTGATCTTGAAACGCCCTTCCGAAGATCCGTGGATCAGATGCGCGGCCGCACTGAGGTTCTTCATGAGATCACGGTTGGCGTTGAGATGCGCCAACACTTCCTACTCAACGCAACAACACGTCAGTTGTACACACACATCCGTGACCCACACAGAGCCAAGATCGTAAACGTACAGGCGTCGTGCGGTAGCCGTACTTGCGGATCAACTCATCGATGCGCGCGTCCTCGCCGAACGTGTGGACTGCAGGGGCCAGTACTATCAACTCTCCATCGTCTGCGATCGCCATGCGCGTACGGTAGATGCTCTTGTTGCCCAGCCACGTCGACTTGAACTCCTCCGGGTCCAAGAACACAACCACCTTGTCGAGTGGCGCGTCCAGCAGCTGAAAGTTCACTTCCAGCGACAACTCTGCAGCCTTGAGGAAGCACTCTTCGTCGTCTCCAATGAACACTCCACGCGTCACAAGGCCGCCCGTGGCAGCATCACGACCGATCACCGTCTGAATGTACATGATCGGCAAGTGGTTCGTGAAGTGCTTGGACGCGTAGTTCAAGACACGACGCAATGGGTTGTCAGCTCGTCCCATCATGCGTTCCATTCCGTAAACGGCGCCAACAAAGTGAGAGAAATTGATGGCCTCGCTGCCGCCCGTGCCCACGAAGATATTCTTGTTGTAGTTTGCCATGCCCATGACTTCGTGCGGAACGACTTGGCCGATGGACAAGATGAGATCGTGCTTGCCAGTCCAGAGCTAGCAGAATGGCAGCACAGGGGTCAGATAACGCCCTTTATATCGCATTCAATAGACCAGTTGTCAACAAACGAGTGTGTTCAACTGAGCCGGCCACGGCTCGTTCACTTTGGCATCACTGGCCTCGCGCACGAGCTCCGCCGGCACGTGGCCGATGGTTTCCACGTCGTTTCTACAGCCATAGTCGTCGAAAACCGAGTCAGATCAAAGCACGATCGCAGTGTCAGCGCCGCCCAGGCTCACCTCCAGTCGTGAACGCGGAAAAGATCCTTCGGAATCGGACCGAACATCTATCAGATTCAGGCACCAAGGGACTGTCAGTGACAAGTACGGATTTCATTTAGCAAGTCGATGACCAGTGAGTACCTTGGAGATTTCTTCGCTCGTCATTGGCGCGTGGGTGCCCAGCGCAGGCAGCACGTCGGTGACTGCGTCCTTCAGGTGCTCGTACGCATACTGCGAGATGATACCCGCCTTGCTTCAAATCACGCATCCACATGTCAGTCGAATTGTACAGACACATACGCTTTGGCCCATTTGCAGGCAGAACCCACGAGTGGAAGCGTGTGAAGTCGGGCGGCACGATGGCGGTGCGCGCGAACTTGGCGCCGCGCTGCGTCTCCTGCTGCTGCAGCGCGCTCTGTACGATCTCGCGCAGCTTCGCGTCTGAGATAACCGTGGTCTTGGAGCCCTCGGCGTAGAACAGCCCCATACTCGCTGGCCTCTTGGCGTCTTGATCTCTTTGCTTGAAGTCGTGCAAATGCGACTGACGCACTCGCGGCCGACTCGCTTCCTCTGCTTGGTGGCTTGATTTGTGCGCAGATCTTCTCATCTTCAAAGAGAGCCTTTCTTCTACCTATTTTAGTACATTGTCCTAGATTAGGTGAAGGTGGTGTGGCACAGGGGAGGTCCATCCCAGTAACGTGTTCCCTCGGCAGTTCTCCTAACGCACTCCCAAGAGCGACCATGCTGGGACTTATGCGCACGGCGACCCTCGCGCTCGCGGCGCTTTTCGTGGGCAGCGCTGCGTACGTCATGCGTCTGCATCCTTATACTTCGGCTTGTTGTGCTGATCGTATCCTGACGATTTCGTTGCTTTTCCCACCAGCGCCTTCGAGATCCGCGGCACCGTGTTCCTTGGTGAGGCCGAGAAGGTCCCTCCGTTCCGCATTCTGCTCAACGGCGGCGAGCAGGTCACGTACTCACGCACGACGGGCGAGTTCGTGTTCCGCGATGTCGCGCCAGGACGCTACGTGGTCGACATCCCGTCGGAAGACCAGCTCTTCAGCCAGTTCAAGGTCGATGTCGCGGCCGACGGTGTGATCCGCGCGATCGAGTACCAGTACCCAGGTACGCGCTGCTGTTGTGTCACCATCCCCAACAACTTGACTCTAACCACGAGTTTCGTTCTTGTTATAGGTGCCCCGAAGGCCCGCGCTGAGTACCCGCTGGCGGTTGAGCCAGTCGCTGATTTCGAGTACTTCGAGGAGCGCGAGAAGTTCAGTATCCTGTCCCTCATCATGAACCCGTCGTTCTTGACGGTGATCGTGCCGATCGGTCTGCTGTACATCATGCCAAAGCTGTCGGAGGCCATGATGGGTACGAACGCGTTTGCTGTGGCTAGACTGAAACCGACCGCAACTGACGTCGTGTTGCTGTTGCAGATCCGGAGGAGTTCAAGAAGGCGCAGGAAGAGCTCGGCACGCAGGACCCATCCCAGATCCTGTCCGGCATGTTCGGTGGTGGCCAGCAGCGTGTGGATGACAGCGATGACGATTAAACTCAGCGTGTCTTCTCACTCACCAGGGGCCACTCGAGGTCCCTCTTTTGCCTCCTCACTAGTTGTACGAAAGAGAAACGTGCTCACAATATGATAGAACGTAATGCATTCTTTAGCCTGCAAGCTCATCCATATCCGTTCACAGCTCAGATAAACATCGTGCAGTTGGGGTTCCACTGCTTGGTGTCGACGTTCGCCGTTGTGACCTGGTGGCTCGAGAGGCTCTTTCCCTGGTTCCTTGGCACCTCGTTCACCTCGTTTGCCTTCGCGCCCCAGTCGTTCAGGTCTTTGCCGCTTCCGATCGTCTCCACGAGCTCTTGTATCGTCTCGATGGCTCCTTGAAGCGTCACGTGGACCAGCTTCTTGTCGCTTTTGTCATTCGTGGCGCCGCCTGTGAGCTCGCGCTTGAGCATTGCGCGGATCGCCGTCTGGCGGAACATCACGTTCTGCACCTTTCCGCGCACTTGAAAGTAGCGTGTCACGGTGGCATCCGTCTCGCTTTCACCATGCTGTCCGACCGCTTTCGGCGACGCTACGGCTGAGACGTCGGCCATTTTGAAGAGAACTGTCTTCAGTTGTAGTACTCAAATAGGTTAACGAGCTGCTGAGTGATTGGCCATTGCAATTGCGTAGAAGTGTGCAAGTTGCACGACCCAACTGACTAATGACGTCGACCAGGTCAAGCGAATGAATCATTCCATTGGATTCAACTGATTAGACGACACTAGGGAAGCAAACGAATCACACTCTAAGACTCGATGGCCCATGGCTCTTTAAACGGACATCGCTGTCCGTAGGCGCTCGCGGCAGTACGAATTGCCGACGCCGCCAATACCGAACGCTGGGCCGATTCGCGCAATTCGAGCGACCACGGACTTGACATACTCGCGCTGGAGGAAGCGCGTGCGCTGTAGTGCTGTCGATCCTCGGTTGTTGTATAGATCCAGGCCAATCAGGTGAAGCGGCGTGGAGACGAACTGCACCAAGGCCGGACTGGCCAATTGAGCAACAGTAGCAGCTCGCGACTTGTCCATGTTGGTCTTCTCCTGGAGCTCCTTCGCCACGAGCTTCGGTGCATTGAACGACGCTGCCACGGTCAGCGAATCTCGAATGGCAAACAGTCCGATTGATGCCAACGGAAACGCGGCGGGCGCGATGACGCCGAACATTTGCGTGAATGCGCGGTCCTTCGCGATACACAGCGTCATGTTGACGGCGGTCGTACCGAGGAACTTGGGCATTTGGTTGTCTGTCTCGGTGGCGTCACAGATCGTGTCGATGGCGTTCGCACTAGCGTAGGTGGCGGTGTAGAGACCGAATACGAGCAGGAACTCTCGTCGCCGCACAAACTGGAACGGGTTTTGCAGGAATTGGACCGACAGCTCTTTCAGGCCGGTGGTGAGTTGACGCGCACCGCTGGCGTTTTCGATGATCGACCGATCCACGATCGTGATGAAGGGCGACACGCCAAAGGACGCTGCTGCAGCGGCAGCCATGTCCACGCCCAGGCGCTTGGCCAGGAACAGCGACTGCGTCTCGTGGCTCTCGTGCCCGACGTCCCGGTGGTGGTGTGCGTGCGCGTCAACCATCCTCACTCGATTGTGTGGAGGGTGTGGTCGAGGGTTCTTTTCTCAATGGTTTGCGTGTTGGGTTTGCGTGTTGGTGGTGGTGGCGGTGGCGGAGCCATGCAACGCCCGCTTCGAAGGAGGTGAGATGGGCACCAGCCGCCGATGCCTCTCCCAGGCGTCGCTCACGTGCACAAGTTGCTGTTTGGCAAATCAAGCGCATTGTGGGTCGAGTTCAGACGCGTCACCGTCATCCATTCGGTCTCAGCGGAGACAGGGACTGTGGGACGAGACTCAGCAGACGTCACTTAGTCGAGGGTTCTGAAAATAGTGACTGTTCTAGAACGGGTTTGTTCAAGTGACTGACAGTGCACGGGAAAACCCACCCGTTTGGGTTGAGAATGGTCCACATGCTTCGCTCCATATGGACCTCCGCCTTCCTGATCCCCTGGGATACAAAGGATACCGGAGGGTAAAGGGCGACGATGTCGATGTTTGTGCTCGTGGGCTCGAAGGAGCCACTGTACAAGATGGAGATGAAGTCGCGCAAGGAGGAGAGCGCGCACGTGGACGAGTTTCTGCTGCACTCGGCGCTGGATCTGGTCGACGAGATGATGTGGACGACGCCGGCCATGGCGCTCAAAGTCGTGGACAAATTCAACGACCAGTTCGTGTCGGCGTTTGTGACGGCCACCAACGTCAAGTTCCTGCTGCTCCACGAGAGCCGCAACGAGGACACGATCAAGGCCTTTTTCCACGAGGTCCACGAACTGTATCTGAAGGTGAGCTCGTGGTGATTGAGCAATTGATCGCAAGGGATGTGAATCTCAATGACTTTATCTCTGCGTAGCTGCTGATGAACCCGTTCTACGAGTACGACACGCCGATCACGTCCGAGGTCTTTGACGCCCGAGTCAAGACTCTAGCCAGAAGATACCTCTGAGCATTGAAGCAGTAGAGAAGCAAATGGAACAACGTGACTTGCATGGCCAATTGAATTGCCCGAGGCTTTCACCAGGGAATTGAATTGCAAATAGTTCGTCTCATCTTGGTACAAGAAAAAACAAGCTACGTTTACTGGTGAGCGACCTGGCCGGCGATGCGGTCAAGGTCCTGCTGGCCGTGGCTCGAGATGCGGCGACCGCCCTTCTTGACACCCTCCTCGCACTTCTCAACGACCTTCATCTCCTCAAGCTGCTGAAGGATGTGACGGATGAGACCGCCCGAGGCCTCCTGGAAGTGCTGGCGGTGGACACCACGGCGGGCAGCGCCACCGTAGGCCTTCTTGAGGGCACCGATACCCGTGTACTGCTTCAGGTAGACCTTGCGGGCGATCGAGGCGGCACGGATGTAGTACCAGTCAGGGTCGGCAGGCGAGAACTCCTTGAACGAGGCCGTCTTGACGACGTCCCACCAGCTTGGGAGCTCCATCTTACCCGAGCGCTTCAGGTGCTCGGCGTAAGCCTTGATGAAGTCAGCAGGCTTCACGTCACGGACGGTAACACCACGAGGAGCGTCGTATTCAGCCATTTTGTTGTAGTCTATCGCAAGCACACAGCATAATTAAGAACACGTCTGTACCACCGTACACGTCAGGAGCTCTACAGCAACGATACGGACGCCACGCTTAAGCCCCGTGAAGGGCCAAACGCGGCACCGCCGTCACCGGACGCAACCCGCTCATCGCACAGGACAGTCTCGGTTCTCAACTGAGAACAAAAACGTCATTTTCACGGAACACTGGGAAGCTATGTTCACGCAGGCGACTGCAACACCTCCGAAGAGGCGCATCTACACGCCGCCACCGCTCGAGGAGCAGCGACGCGTGCGCAGCGTGGGTCGGTAGAGGCTCAAAGCATGGCGGGCCACTTACTTGTACGAGAGGAACTTTGCAACAGTAGCGGATCGTGATGCTGGGTGGCGCAAGCTGTTCAGCCCCAAGAGCTCTGCCTCCACCAGTGACTGGGAGAGGCATTTCCACCAATTAAATGCTTTAGAGATATTCAATTGGATAAAATAAAGTCCGCGTGCCCGCCAATCGATGGCGGCACCTGGCGCCCAGGAGCTCCCCTGCCAGAAGGTGATATCGGTTTGGACAGGGGTATTGGTTACAATGGAGCTGGTTGGTGTGGAGGCGCGATGGCCAGCCAGTCGGCACAAAAGCGGCGTTCAGAATCGAATATTTCCGCAGCAAACGCCAAGGAGGATTCAAGATGCTCGTGCTCTTTGAAACGGCGGCGGGCCACGCGCTCTTCAAGGTGCAGGACGAGTCCAAGCTCGCCAGCGCCGATGATGTGTTTAAGCACTTCGCCACGCCCGAGAAGGCGAACGCCGTGCTCAAGCTCAAGGGCTTCAATGCGTTCAAGGACACGACCGAGGCCGTGGCCGCGGCCACCGACATGGTCGACGGCAAGGTCGGCAAGGCGCTCAAGAAGTTCCTGAAGAAGAACGTCGTGGACGCCGGACTCAAGGACAAGCTCGCGGTCTCCGATAAGGCGCTCGGCTCCATGATCAAGGAGAAGCTCGGCATCCAGTGCATCCACGACGCGGCCGTGAACGAGCTCATGCGTGGTGTGCGTGCCAACATGAACTCGCTGATCTCGGGCCTCGAGGACGAGGACCTCAAGTCCATGACGCTCGGTCTGTCGCACTCGCTCTCGCGCTACAAGCTCAAGTTTAGCGCCGACAAGGTCGACACCATGATCGTCCAGGCCATCGGCCTGCTCGACGAGCTGGACAAGGAGATCAACACGTACTCGATGCGTGTGCGTGAGTGGTTCGGCTGGCACTTCCCGGAGATGGGAAAGATCGTGACGGACAACCTCCAGTACGCCAAGTGTGTGCTCAAGATGGGCATGCGCACGCAGGTCAAGAACCTCGACTTCTCGGACATCCTGTCAGAGGACGTCGAGGCCTCGATGCGCGAGGTGTGCGAGGTGTCGATGGGCACGGACATCTCGGAGGAGGACGTGACCAACATCTCGTCGCTCTGCGAGCAGGTCATCTCGCTCACGGAGTACCGTGCGCAGCTCTTCGACTACCTGAAGAACCGCATGAACGCCATCGCCCCGAACCTCACGGTCATGGTCGGTGAGCTCGTCGGCGCTCGTCTCATCGCCCACGCCGGCAGCCTGATGAACCTGGCCAAGCACCCGGCGTCGACCGTGCAGATCCTCGGTGCCGAGAAGGCTCTCTTCCGTGCGCTCAAGACCAAGCACGACACTCCAAAGTACGGTCTCATCTACCACGCCTCGCTCATCGGCCAGACCGCGCCCAAGTTCAAGGGTAAGATCTCGCGTGTTCTGGCTGCCAAGACCGCGCTCGCCGTGCGTGTCGACGCTCTGGGTGACGCTTCGGAGGCCACCATCGGCTTCGACAACCGCGCCAAGGTGGAGGCCCGTGTGCGCCAGCTTGAGAACGGCCTGACGGGCACGATCAGCGGCAAGGGCAAGACCAAGAACGAGGCCAAGAAGTACGTCAAGGCTGAGGGCACCAAGAACTACAACGCTGAGGCTGACATCACTGTCGCCAAGAAGCGCAAGACGGAGGAGGAGCCAGTGAAGAAGGAGGCCTCGGACGACGAGGAGGAGGAAGAGAAGCCAAAGAAGAAGAAGGCCAAGAAGGAGAAGAAGGAGAAGAAGGAGGAGGTCGAAGCCGAGGACGACTCGGACGACAAGAAGGACAAGAAGAAGAAGAAGAAGAAGAAGAAGAGCGAGGAATAGATAGCTTCGCCTTGTATTGTTTTTCTCTGAATACATTAACTACCCACCGTACTCGTTCGTCAGTTGTTCCCATTTCCCTTCCTACTATCGACGGGATCGTCTTGCCCGACGGCCCACGTGGAACCCCCCATAGAGCTGTGGGTCTGGGCGGGCACACATCAGACAAGCTGCCCTGGTGCACCAGTGCTGTCTTGTGACTGTGGTGAAGAGAAAGCATACTGACTGGTCCTCAGTTGCTGAGGAGTGATGTATTGGTGGCAATCATGAGCTGGTGTGTACTGTGAAGCTACTCGTCGTCCTCGGCGCTGTCGTCAGCCGCCATCTCCATCCCCACCTCGTCATCTTCATCATCGTCGTCGTCGTCCACTCCCCCAGCGTCGTCCTCCTCTTCCGTGGCTGTGTTCTCGTCCTGTGTCGCCTTGTCTTGGATTTCTTGGATCTGCACAGCCAGCTCTTTGAACTTCTTCAGCAGCTTGGTCACGCTTCGATCCGCCTTTCCAGCATCGATCTTGGAGGCTGACGAAAGCGCCGACTTGAGCTCCTTGAGTAACGGCGCATTTGGTCCCTTTTTGTTTAAACAGTCACAGCCACACCAGTGAGTCCGACTGCACGCATGGGTCGCCACGACTCACCTTCGTCCACGCACCTCGTGTTCTTTCAGCACCTCCATTTGCTTCTCGTACGCCTACAGATTGGATCATAGCGCATCGATAGGTCAGTCGACGTCTCTACCCAAGTTCTACCAGCCGCAAACGACTCTGTCTCTCACCTTCACGAGAAGCTTCTGGATCTCGGCTGAGGACATGGCGAAGAAGTGGATGAACGACGGCTTGCCCGTCTGCGGTCGCGTCTCCACGATCGAGCCCATGTCGTCGCCCTTGACGCGGATGTACGTGCCGTGGAAGCCGTCCAGCTCCTGCAGTCCGTTCAAGTTCGGCGCCTTCATATCAGCGGGCGGCCACTCGATCACATACCACCACCGGCACAGCAGCTCCTGGACCAGTCTGCCCTTGAGCGTGCCGTACAGCTCCTCCGTGCACTCCTGCTGCTTGAACTTGATCTTCATGCGCTTCTTCTTGCTGGCCGTTGGCGTCGAGCGCTTCGCGGCCACGCCACGCGATGGCTGGCGCGTGGCTTCGACCGGCTCCGTTTTCATGCGCTTGGCCAGGCTGCTGATGGGCACGTTGTCGTCGCTGTCGCTGCCGCTGCCGGTCGCTGCGGCTTCGCGCTTGACTGCACCATTGGAGACGCCAGCTTCGCTCTTCACGAGCGGCTCCGTCTTCACGGCCGCGGCCTCGCGCTTGACGGAGCTGTCGCCACGCAGCTTCGAGAGCGGGACGTTGTCGTCGCTGTCACTGTCACTGGATGGCCACGCGGCGTGTATAAGTTAGTTTCATGTCATGCACAGTCCAGAATCCCATGTACCCATCCACCCTCGTCGTGCGTGGGGCGACGCAGGACACGCACCTGTCGATCGTGCGCATTGTGCTGTGTTGGCTCATGTGCTCCTTCGCAGAGGCTGATGCAAGGTCGTACTGTGGTCACTCGAACAATGGACTGTGCGGAAAATACTGGTTTAGAGCAACTCATTTGCACACGTCACAGAGCTCCACCAATACTCCGCATGGGGGCTCTGGTCCTCGGCTTTCTGCCGTTGATGCTTGCACTTTTCACATTCCTCGTTCGAAAGTGCCAATGTAGTCATCACGGCCGAGCACATGCTTCTTTTTCTTGGGCATGTTGTCATTCATGTTGTGGACGTGTTGCGAAATACGGCGTACCAGTATGTAGATACTTCGAGGCATAATTATATTATTATCTCCGTGAAGAAGTCTTTTGGTATTGCCGAATTTGTTCAGTTTGACCAGGGAGAAGTGTCCCTTTTAGGGAGTTTCCGATATTACGTAAACAGGGAATAGCCGTTTTTAGCAGTCCAAATCAGTGTGAGCCTCACACTGTGAGGTTGGTGACCGAAGGCCACGTTCAGACACACGGCGGTGAATAGCGCGATGCCCAGCAGCCAGATACGGTGGCGCGCGGTGACACTGGTATACGCGTTCGCTATCCCCGTCGAGACCGTTGGTCAAGGGGGACGAGTGGATCACGAGCGGGGCGAGAAGAAAGAAACAATTATGAACTGGTATTGAATATAGACTTCCATTTCCTCTATCAAATCGTCGTCAATCTCGCTTGCATTGTCATCATCATTCACGTCCTAGTCGGTGGTATAATTTAAACGTGTCCTGCGTGAGTAGGCTGGTACCCCCTATCCCAGCGACAGCGCCTTGTGGATATAGTGCGGATATGGCACCGAATGCCGGTCCAACAACCGGCATTCGGCTGCAAAACGGTAGGTATTCCGCCACAGGCTGCTTTCCCAGCTCCCTATTCTCTGGCAAATAAATAGGAGTCGTACCCAGGGTTCGTGATCTAATAAGGGTTATATCTTGTATCTATTTCTTATATACGAGTTGGTTGTTGTAAATAGCGCCGTATAACGGTGTATTTAGCAATGATTTGGACAAATGGATCAAATTCGGCAATACTACAACGTAATATATGATGGAAGGCCTCTCGCATCCGGTCCTTCGTAAGGTTACGGCGCCATCAGTAGTGATCCCCATAGACGACGGAATTGAAGTGCGAGGTAAGTCTGAGTTTGACGACCGTTTCAACCGTCGTTTGATAGATCTGACGCGTACTTGCTTGAAAAGAACCGCACCGCCAATGCTTCGCCAATGTAGTGGCTCATAATACACATCCACACAAGTCTACGGCCACTTTGGCAACCGAGCCACTGATTCGGGTTGAAGCGGTCAACTTTCGCAAGAGCAAGATCCTCGTTCGCGAGACGTGCACGTATGGAACCCGCGAAGCGCACAAGCATGTGGCTGATGATAGCTCCGGTCAAGACTGCGACGCTGACGACCATTTCGCCTTCGATGGCTTTGATGGTGAGCTCGCGAGAGCATCGCGATTCAGGACGACACACGTCCAGCACGTGACGTCTCGGCAGCTGAATAAGAGTGCGTCGCTATCACTTTTCTCCAGCCAGCTGGAAACTGCGTGGAGACTCCTAGAAGCGAGTCGTGGCGCAGAGATCATGGTCTCAAGTTCAGGTCATGTTACGCACAGATTCTAACATGTTTGGATTGTTGAAGAGATGAAAAAAAATTGTCGATCAAGTCACACTCGCTTGGCCGCCACTAAAACCTCATGTCTCAGCAGCAGGACTTGATTCTCCCAAGTACCGAGCTAGGCCAAAGCTCGTCAGTATCCCATCCTTCAATTCCACAGCGAGACGTCCTCGAAGGTGCAGAGCATCAGCTACGTGTGGAGCAAGCACAAGCGGCAGCACAGCGCTGGGCCGAAGAGGCACAATTACGGCACGAAAAGATCCAACTTCGGCGCGAAGAAATCGAGCTTATGCGTCTCCAAGCCGATCTGCTCATGCGACGTGATCCAACGTAAGCATGCCAAGATCGCTGCTTCTCTAGTCCGAATACACGTTGATTTATCTAATCCCAATCGCTTCGTCGTGTATGACGCGAAGTACTCCTCTAGAGTGGGTGGGGTACTATCGAAGTAGCGCGAGTTCGTGTTTCCGCCTTTTACGATCGTGATGCCGTTTGTGAAAAGAACGCCTGCCTTGAAGAGACTCGCGACTGGAGCTATCGCGACGCATTGTTGCCGCTTGAAGTCCAGGTACGAAAAATACCGTGTGACTTGACCGTAGGACCACTCGACGCTGACACGCACTCATCGCCTTGTTGAGCTCTTTTTGTGGCAGATCAATGCAGCAACCTTCATACGGACAGCAAAACACGTTTGTGCAGCTGTATGCGGGATCTCCGTAGATCAGCTTCTTGTGAAACGCCGCATTTCCTTCAAGAACTTCCCAGAGGCCACTTTCATTCAGCATGAAGAGATCATGGCGCCGGCCATCAATCGGTCCAAAGAAGTGCGAGATGAGACCATCCGGTGTGACCACAGTCTGGAATTTGAAAGCGTGCACACGCTTGTGGCTGTTATAAACGGCTTGCTGGCCCTTGTTGGGGCGACAGATTGGACGAACCGTGCCGTCAATAAATCCCAAAACACCCTCGATTGCACCCAATTGCCGCGAAATAGTTGACGAGTTTCTTGGATACTCGTGCCTCGTCAAAGAAGAGGAAGTCGCCCACAGTGTCTTCGAGAAACCCGATGATGTAGTAGAAGATGTGGCACAACGTCGACGGTGCTCTTTCAAACATGGCCGCCATGTCGATCCATCGATGTGGGAAGGCCAAACGCCGCGAACACACTGCCAAAGCCTCCACGGGGTAGCTACGAACACCTTCGCGAGTGATGATGACTGCTGGAAGCCTGCGAGGTTCACAATATCCCTCGGGACGAAACGGAACTGGTCTTTGGCTTCTTTGTCGGCTATCCCAACGATGTTGAGGCGGAATTCCGGGACCAGCACCCGCTCCCGGTAAGATAATGATGTGCGCCTTGCGAGGAAGAGTAGCAGAATGGCTTCGTCATCGTCGTCGTCAAGCCGCTGGCGCTTCATAGTTCGTCAGGAAGCCGAGAGTGTCGCCGTTTGTTGCCTTCGTTTCCCTTTGCTGTCGAAGATTGCATGGATTGAAGTTGCACATGCATTCAGCACATCGATACCAACTTTTGTTACGTGATTTCGATTGTCTGTCTGTCTGAACAGCAACACCGGGCAAAAAACGGTAAGAGAAAAACGGTACCGCCGCCACGGGTATTGCACTGCAGCTTTTTGATTGACGGTCTTCTGAAAGCGTCTATTCTGCGGAGGCGAATGATTCGGCTGGAACGGAACTGATCTTGCTGCTGGGGTACGGGTGTAATCGTGCTGAAGTCTCGCGCCTTGAACGTTATTGCCGAACGGCGTTGGATGTTGGGGTATAAATGGGTTATTGCACTCGTGCTGCTGTCCATGCTGGCGTTGTTGATCTGGAGCCACATGTGTTTCAGCATTCGTCCATGAAAACGACGCTGTTTGTGGACAGGAAAGTCTCTGGAAATGGAGAAGACTCCAATTCAGCCAACAAGAACGGAGAGGAGAGGGCTAGGCGTACACCAGGTCGCGTACGCGCTTGACAGTGAGCCGTCCCCGCCAGCGCGAGTTGATGGGGGCAATCGGCGAAATCGTTTACTGTGGTGACGCTGACGGATCTGCAACTGCAGGCGTTGGATTTGATCAAGTGGTACTGTGCCAAAGCAACGTCGGGAACCAGATCATTCTTGTGAATCTACAGATCGACGTAGTCTGCTGTCCGAACTGCTCAAGCTCGACATCGCTGGAGATCACCTCGATGTCTTGGCTGATCAAGACCAATTCGTCGCCGAGCCCACGTCCAAGCCGTGTCATGTCGCCCACAGCGTCATTTCACACTTCAACCCTCGACGAGTGTCGTCAGTGGCACTTGCCGTCAGATCATTCTGCTTCGGTCGGCCACACTCAATGAACCGACAGGTGGCCCGTGCGATGGCAGGAAGTCGTCCGTGTGGGTCATCCCTTGTCTTCCGTGGCAGGCATGATCCATCGAATCCGCTGTAAGACTGCCTCAGTAGACTACTTTGTACTGCTTGTTTGCAAGCAGTCAGCCACACAGGCGCGCCATCAATGATCGATGGCAACCATCCATGTTTCCACGGCTCCCAACTGGTGTGAACACACGAGTTACCAGGGGTGACGCGTGGCTGGTGAGATCTGTTCCGCCCCACACGCTTCACCCAGGGATTCGGAGAGAGACCAAAGAGCACCAATTCACACGGGACTTCGTGAGTATCACTATGAGTATCTGGGAGAGGCAAGGCTTCGTTGACCGACCGTCAGCGACAGCGGTTACTCAAGATGCGCTGCTACGGGAAGGCAAGAGCGCGGTTTTGTCCAAGAAGCGATCATCGGGGTCCCGTTCCACGCCCGCAATTCCTTCACCGTTGAGCAGGCTAATCTGCGAAAGCAACCCTTCCAGCTTCTGGATACCCTCAACGAACGAGCCAACGTTCGCTTCTACGACCCCGTCACGAATCCGAGACGCCGTTTGAGTTTTATCTTGAGCTTGTTGCTTGGCTTGTTGGACTAGAGCTTGCGCAGGAATTTTCGAGTCCGCACCAAGAGCAGCTTGGCGTCGGTTTACACGAGGCGCGCTGGTACAGTTACCATGCTCTAAGTCGCATTTACTGACGAACCAGCCCCACCACTGGCATCATTGCGACGTAGCAGGCGGACGAAGGCTGTGCAAGGCGTCTCACTAGAGCACTGATACTACCAGTTTGCTCTCCGTTCACGCGCTGCGCGTGATCAGCGTGGTCTTCAACCCTTACTTGGTATCGACGGTACCCACCTCCAGCATCCCAGGTACAAATGCGTCATGATCGTGCTCGTAGGACGAGATGGCAACAACAAGACCGTGCTTGTCGCGTTTGCGATTCACCACAGGGAGTCTACAGGGAGTTACTCCTGACTCTTTGAGCGAGGCGAGTCTGCAGGGTTGTCACTGAGTGGAATTCCCCTGTTCGCTGACCGGAATGCCGGACTCATCACAGCTGCCTCGCTTACAAGGTGATCGTTTCTGCGTGCGTCATATCCTAGACAACATTCGCGACGGATTTCAGAGCAAGAAGAAAGACAACGACACCGACGACATCGAAAGCTACATTTGGCGAGTTCAGAGTGCTACATCAGAGGAAGAGCTCAACCCCATACTGGCCGCCCTGGCCATCACCCATCGCGATGTGGTTGACTCCGCGAAGGCAATCGATGCCGCGCATTGGGCACTTTATCCGGTCCTCGGCCAAGACAAGTTGAACGGGTGGACAACAACAAGCTTCATCGAGTCGCAGAACAGTGCAGCTCTCCAAGATCGGCAACTTCCACTCTTCCAATTCGTCGAGAAGCAGATGGGCTTGATGATGACGAAGGCAAGGCACCGAAGTGAAGAGATCCGTCAGTGAGTCGATGCGGACAGAACGTTGACACCGTATGCCAAAACCTTATACGAGGAGCAAGCAAAACTCGTCGGTTACTACGGCATCATGCTGAGTACGTCTGCGAGAGCGTATGTGTGGGACTCGCGTCGAGCAATCTAGATCAAGCATCTCGTCGACCTCGCAACCAAGACGTGCCGATGCAACACTCGCGTTCAGATTAACTATATGTCGACACATTTTAACCGTGCTTTTCGACTGGAAGCGTGAGAAGGCGGGTTTCGAACATTTCGACCCGTGCTACTTGATCATCAGTGTGTGATCATGGCTCTCACTCCCGCGCCGTGCCGACGGCTCCGAGAAGGGCATCGATATCTCTTCTGGTGGCGCTATCCCTCTATCCAACATGCAAGCTCCACTCGTTCAACGGAGGCGAGGACGCCCACAGATTTTGCGCTTCGCCAGCAGGGAGAAATCACGCTGGGTCGAACATCTAAGGTGTACCGATCTGGCAAATGTAAGGCAACCACGCATGACTCTCGACGATGCGACCACTCTGCTTCTGGCCCGGTCTTCGTCTAGACCGATTTGGGGTAGCATGTGAGAGTTCATACAAAACCGCCTCCACTTTTTGGATAAAGATCGGCTTGGCAATAGAGTCCAGCAGCCGCCGTCTGCCTGACGACAGCATCCAGTAGCCGCCGTTTGTTCGACGACCGTATCTAGTTGTTGACGTCAGCCTGACGGCCGTATCTACACCATTTTCAGTCCTATTTCGTTTTTCCCAGACCAATTTCGCTTTTACTCAGACCAAATTTGATTATCCTTTCTAACCTGATACATCTAGAATATCACCATAAAAAGGAAAGTGGTGAAGAGACTGAAGCGATGAAAACTTGGGAGGAAAAAGAAAGGCAACGAGCAGCGATGATACAATTAATAAAGTTTATTGGTTTCTGGGGTATTCGGTTTTAGAGGTAAATCGAATTTGGTCTTAGCAGAAGTGAATTTGATCTGGGGAAAAACGAAATAGGACTGGAAATGTGGTCGTTGACGTCAGCCTAACGGCCGTATCCAGTAGTTAACGTCTGTTCGACGACAGCGTCCAGTAGCTGCCGTCTGTTCGATGACAGTATCCAGTATCCCCCGTCAGTCGGACGACAGCATCCAGTTGTAGTCGTCATTCAGACGATAGAGTCCAGTCGTTGCCGTCCGTCGGACGATAGAGTCCAGTAGCCGCCGTCAGTCAAGCGATTGAGTTCAGACGTAGTCGTCAGTCAGACGATAGCTGTTCAGTCGTTGCCGTCAGTCAGACGATAGAGTCTAGTAGCGATCGTCATCAAAAGATGATGTGGATTATCAAGTTGTAGTTCACGCGAGGAATTCACGGTAATTGGGTGGGAATATTACACATCCCCAGGGAATATGGGAATATTTGACCTGTCTCAGTCTAGAAAATGCAAATTGTTTTGTTTTATGTGACATGTGGTAAAAATGCATGACGATCCGACTGGGAGAATATCGGCCGTGTACAAGTTTAGAATCAGTCGCTAAACTCTTGGGCCTCCGGGTTAGCGACGACACACTAGGCAATACACCAAGAACGACACCGCTCCACGAACCCCCTCAACGTCAACCAAGTCGACATCGACAAAGGCGCGAGAAGGTGGGCACCGATCAACCTCAGCTGGGGGTACGTGCTCGAGGACTCGAACAGAGCGGCCATTTCGGGCGACAGATCTCATGGAGAATGTGTCCGCAGTCCAGTTGGGTCGTGTTCTTTGTCGCAGGCTCCTAGGCATACGGTACATGTTGCCATCTTCATCAACTGCAGGAAGAGCGGGTTGATCGGCATGAAGACGCCAAGCGTGTAATCGCTTGATTTGTCGATTAAACTGCTCGACGAGATTGTTTGTTTGCTGAACCAAGCGGGGACCAGAAACACTGCCAATGGTTGAAGTGGTTGGCGATCCACTGCTTTTCAAAGTACTTCGTGTCTTGTGGTGTTGTTTAGTGTGTGTTGGTCTTCAAGCCCGGACTTATTGTCCAAGACGCACCTGTCGCCCTCCAGAGCCACAAAAATTCCTCGAGTAAAATGCATGTCGTAGATCACGTTCTCGACAACACGCTTTTCTGCCTTGCTCAGCCCTTGCGCGTTCCTACACGTTCATCATCACGTGAAAAAACACATAAGGTGGAGTGGTCTTGCGTTGCTTCTACAGGAAGATCACGAAAAGAGTCGGTCAAATGGCCTTGAATGTGAGACGGTCGCATGCTCAACGTAGTCTTCTCCTTCACGAACCGCTTCGCTGTCTGCTTCATCTTATTTCGTGGTGGAAAGTCCAGACGACTGTCGTGCTAGTTCTTGTAGTATGTCTTGGACACACTACGTGTCGTACTTGACGGAGGAGTCGGGATCTCGTACTGCTTCAGACACGTGATAACCTTCCCTTCCCACGCACACGAACTGGAGCATGTACGAGAAGTGCAGGTGAGAACACGATGCCAGATCTTGTCGTTGTCTTCGTATATCGTGCACAATTTACTTCGATGGGATGTCTGTAACGCCCACCAGTGGTAGCTCTCCTGCTCGTGGAGGCGTCGATCCACCAGGAGCGCACTGATGCCAGTCTATCTGGCACCCAGTCCTCCTTGGAGGCCTCCATTGCGCCTCGTTTGATTGATCTCAGGTCAGATTGCGCGCTTCCTGAGGAGACAACGAATGGCTAGTATCTCTTTCGCGAACCGAATTCTACAACAGGGATTGTATCGGATAGTGAAACCAAGTCTGTTCTGACCAAAACGGTACAAAATGCTCCCTTTTGTTATGCTGAGATATCTCACAGATGTACCCAAGGAACACCTTCGGAATTATTCCAGCCAATCAGAAGGCATGATATATATCCAAAATCATTGAAACAGATCCGAGTGTACCCACCACTTTTGCAAAAGGGTACATTGTCGACCTCCCGGGGAAAACCCACCGAAGGGGGCATTTTGTACCCTTTTGCCGCGAAAGGGGTATCCGATTGCATTCAAGGGAGTCTACAGGGCTATTTTCGGAATGGTCAGTAAAAATCTGAATGGTACTCGGCATCCAAAATTGGTCACTTACGAATTTGCCATCCAATCCACGAGTCCCTATGCCACACTCTCGTTCCCGCCGCGCTTCCATTCGCGTATCTGTGCTCGAGGAGATCGCGTTCGACCATCCAAGACACCAACGACGCTTCATGGGTCGTAGTTGGCTCGTCGTTGCCGGTTAGAAGTCCTCGCGATTGGGCCCTTACTAGAATTGCGTGCGCAGCTACAACTGGGTTGGTGTACGGACCTCGCGTACATCACTACATCCTGCCTACGTGCTTTAGGTCTGTACCACTACGACGTGCTTGTCTGCACGAAGGCTTTACAAGCTGGCGCCCCGGCGACTTAGGCGTCCGGGGATTTCAGCGACAGCTACAGCGACTTCATCGTGAGCGCTACTCGCGTACTCTTGAATGCTACTAAACGACCAACACAGTATTGAACTGGCAAATTCAACACAGATCACACTGAAATTCCTTCTCCTGAAAAATTCGCCCTGACGAGAATATCTAGTATCTTCGCCCCTGCCGACAAAACCTCGTATCTTCGCATCTGACGACAAAATCGCCCTTGAGGCAAGTAGCTCTCCTTCTGCATGTTTGCATTGATTTCTCATTCTTATCAATCAAAACACACACCTTGACTTGATGTTATTGACCCTTTGATCCGTCAGCCACTGGGTAGGATTTACGGTTTATCCCTCTAGGCCAGTGTAACTCCCACCTCCCATGTTCACCTATTATACTCCACTTTCAAGCCATGAACGTACAGTACTGTACAGTGTTCTGTCAGTACAGTATTCGTCTGCCTTTGCATATCGAATGTGATCGCATACAACGGACACTTCTTACAACCTGCAGTTGATAATTATCCAATCAGACGCCACTATTCTGTGTACCGTACCACTTCAGATCGTTCACAACCGACAGTCCTCCAAATTTCGAATCGGGTGGAGGTGCGGAACCACTCGCCAGTGGACAGCCCCCAGGAGCCCACGTGCTACTTCTGTTGATCGAGGCAGTGGAGAACGGGCGGCACAGCAGAGTGAGCCGCTCGGCGAAAATCGCCCGGCAAAAACTCGAGATTCTCGAGTACTGGGACATGTGCAATTCTACCCAGCAAACGATGCAGCACTTCATTCCATTGTTAGCTGGTAAGTTCTATGAGTCTAAACGGAAGGATCTCTAGGCGCGAAAAAGAAATCAGACAGCAATTTCGTGTTGGCGCCAATCTCCTCGCCGCCATCCTTTGGGACGAGGTGAAATCCCACTTCGTGCGCATCACCATACACGAACTCGAACCGCTCGTCTTCCGTGCGCTTGATAACTGCCAGATCCGATGCTGGAAGGCCGAGATCACGGAAGCGCTCCTCGAGCGTCAGAACGATGTTGTACACATCCGAAACTGGCACGTCGTTTCGCTCGAGCACCTTCTGATGCTTCGCCAACACTTCCAAAATAGCGTTGGCACGGTTCAGTTCGGGCATGAAACTGGCCCCACGGACGAGATCGTGCAGGAAAATGCAACTTGTTCTTCTTCTTCTTCGTCGGCGCAGCCAGCAACTCCCGGCGCGAGGCAAGCGCGTGGAGAAAAGACTCCGACTGCACCACCGTAGCGAACGCCTCCTGGAGCATGCCCGAGCGAGTCTCGACGGGGATGGCGAGTGCTGGAACTTGCTGGAGGTGCTGAGCTACTGTCAGTTCGACGCGGAGAAGGCCATGCTTGCAAAAGAATTTGATGAGCTTCGCGCAGCCGGCGCCAAGCTTCGACAGCCACGTGAGACCGGTCACGATGTTCTTCGCCAGCAGGTGAATCGTATGGGCAGCACACCCATGGAAAAACATGCGAGGAAACTTCTCTTGGAGCAGACCTCACATGGCCTTGTTGGCAGATGTGTTGTCAGTCACGATACAGCTGACTGTCAAGAACGGATAGTTCTCGATCACACGCTCAATGTCGGCTGCCAAAAAAGCAGCTCTATCACCCTGAGAGCCAGTGTGCACGGACTCGAGGAAGCAAGCGTCCTGTTGAGCAACCACCATGTGGTTGATGACGGATTTTCCGTCCGTATCAGTCCAACCGTCTGTCGTGATGATACACGGCTTCCCCTGCAGTGCACCCTGGATCTTGGCAACCGAGGCGTCGTAGACGTGGTCGAGATGGCGCGTCTTCATCGTCCAGACGGACGGCGCTGCGGCAGACGGATGCAGAGCTTCGATGGCTGCGTCAAGCGTCGTATGAGCTGCCTTTTGGAAAGCCATCCCGGTTAAAAAAACACTGAGATAGGATAACTTGGAAGTTCTGGAGCGCATCGACATACAGGTCGAATGGGAACACCGTATCAATGCGAGTCAGATGGAGACGCTTGATGCACCTCTTCTCCAGGTGGTGACGAACATGCTCAACGTTAGTGTAGCCAAGCGAGTGGGTGGTCTGTTCGCAGGCGTTACAGGTAACGATCCTATCGTAGACGAGCACGTGATCCCACAACCGCGTCCCATAAAATCAGACGGGCGGACAGGAGTATTGGCGTTGCGCTGGCGCCTGCATGAGCTCGGGAAACAGCAGCAGCGAGGGAGCGGCGCGGATCGACGAAGGAAGCGGGGGTGGGGCGTGGAGAATCCATGGTGGGTTCGGAAATGACAGAGGTATGGAGAGGCAATGGAGTCGCATGTGAGGCCACGAGGGACCTGTAGATCGTTGGTTTGTCATGCGTGGTGCTCCGTACGCTGGAAGCTTGCTGTGTGAGCGTTCACACCCGTCAGTGAGTGGTGAAGACGTCCCCAAGAAGTTAATTAACCCTTTCGTTTCCACTTTTAATCTTGCTTTTTGTATACGGCAATTTCCATAGTAAAGGACTTAAATGACGATAACCTGGTCATTTAAGCCTGTTTTGAGACCGTACTTTCTGCTTTTTGGCCCGGATTTCTGGTGCGGATATTCTACAATAACCGGCTTGTCGTCATTTAAGCTCCACAGAGATCGTAGTTCTATTGGATGAAAACCGTCGGTAAGCTATTCCTTCCACGGAAACTCTGAGTCGGAGCAAAGACGGCCTGCGAAGATTCACTGCAGATCAAAATCTCTGCAATCATCTGATTGCGACACATCTAGACTGGGTGAGTGAGCTGTGGTGTCACCCCGAATGGCTCAAAATGATCAGAATCTTCGGTTAGAGCCATCCGGGTGACGCTATAGGGAGTAGAATGCATTTACTTAAACTGCAAATTTGGGATAGTATCCACATATCGTATATCCCAATTGACGTTTTAGGATTTGGTCCAATATGCAACACACACTGTGATATGACCGATCTCCTCATGAAAAACTGATCCATTCCGAATTTCTCCTATAAGTTCTCTAAATGACATCTCCGAGCGAC